>VZTV01081894.1:0-13420 GCA_013400875.1 Anhinga rufa | reverse complement strand
ACCAAACAAGGACCTCATAAAATTAGTGTGATTTAGAAAATTAACAACAATCTGAACTAATCTCTTTCCACAGTACACTGGATTTTCAAGAGCCATTCCCCTTTAGCAAGGGCCAGTAGAAAAGTAAAACCCAGAAACAGAGAAAAAAGAAATTCCCTTTCAGCCGCCAAGATGGATTATCTGTAAATAAACTTGGATATATTTTCCTTATGGAATAAATTAAATAGTTGGTAATGCACTTACATATAGCCTTTCAAAGTTTCAAGTATTCAAAAGTCATGCAAGCTTTAGGAGGGCTGGGNGGGGAGAGACCACAAATTTACAACTACAGTAGCTCAACCACATTCCCCATCAAAGGAATCACAACTCCTTCAGGAACTACCAGGAAAAGCCAATATCCAAACTCACTGACCTAGCAAGCCTTCCTCTCCCACAGAAAATCATAATACAGGAGTACCTTGATTCCTCACTACCAGAACATCCCTCCTTTGATTTCTATTGAATGGCGAATGGCAATGCACACCTCAGCATCCTCACAACTTAAGTTCCTATGTGAGGTTGACAGGAGTAAACGTTTTAAAAAAAAATAATCAGTAACTGAAGTCAGGATCATAAATCCTTATTTTGACATCTCCCTATACATAGTTTACTCTCAAGAGAGTAGTTCTTCCCCCATTTTCAAACTCAGAAAAGATGTTTTAATTCCACTCCAGCCTAAAATAATTAGGAAATTCTACTCTGCAAGACAGAACGAAACAAAAATAAAGTGACAAAAAGCAAGTTTCCCATCTTATTACCCACTCATGCATACACATCGACAGTCTTTTGTTCATAATGATTCACCATGATACATTTTTTTTTACATAATATAGCATGAAAAGAATGTCTGTTTTTAACATCCCAAGTATATATGAAACAGCCTCTATCTTTCGCCTGCTTTTCTGTCCTTACCTTCTTTTCAGTAAACAAACCAATCTTCCAGTCTGTCCTTATGAGACATTTCCTGTTATCTGCTGCCCATTTTCAGATTACAACCACAACGATTCTGACCTTACGGCTGAGAACGTCTGTGGGAATTACTTTTTTGAGAAGGAAGAACATTTTTTCTGTCATCCTCAAAAACCTCAGTTACAAGGGTTTGGTCAAATACAACAAAATAATCACTTTTTGGACAGAATTCAAACATCAACAAGTTTATTTCAGAAATAAGATTTCTAAACATTTTTTGGGTAAACGGCAACAGCCAGGTAGAATGGAAGCAGGTGTGTTACATTAGCTATAGCAGACATTGCTACTGCCATGACGGCAATGTTGCTTTAATGGGCATTAAATTGACATGATGCAGACATCCTAAGATAAAGTTCAAGTACCCAGGCTGTGCTTGCATGGGCTGTGCCCTTAAGTGATCTGTGTTTATCAACGACAGATTGTCAAAGATGGGAATTAATAAAGGAAAGCTACTGCTGTACTATAATGACCGAGTTCTGGTCTGGGAGAGCTAACAGAGTCTTATTCTTTCTTTACCTATTCCCCGACAATTGCATTTAACTGGCACACAGAAAGCACACTTATTTAAAGGAGAAGTAGGTAGCTTCCCCTGGGGTTCATGTGCCTGGGAAGTGTCACAATATTAGACTTGATATCCGAGCCAAAACACATTTACATTATAGTTGATCAAATCGAAACTCAACTTGAGACCAAATGTTACCTGCATCAAGGACCACAAGGATGTCAGGTCACGGGAAATGGTTTGCCAAAACTTTTTGTGACAGAAGTTAGTCTCAGAATACACAGGGATATGCAAAATCCTACTAAAGCTGTAAGTCAAATAAACTGAACAGTTTAGTTTTCCCGAACTGCATCCTGTATTCAGTACCCACAGACCTGGCCAAAACATTTTCCATTGACAAATTTTAAGAGAATATGTTTTTTTTGACCAAATAAAAAACCTCTTATTTTTTTAAATAATAAAATGTCTTTTTATATTGTCAAAAATATATTTTTTTTCACCCACTACTTACTCCTCCATTGCAATAATGGAGCAATTTCACGCCTTATGGCAGTGGTTGGTTGCCAGTAAAATAATTGCAGCAATGTAGAATCACCACTTTCCATGTTATGGAATAGAAGGTGGAAAAAAAAAATTCAGACGGCAAATACTTTATCTCATCACCAGAACAAGGGAAAATAAGATCAAAGTGTGACAACTAAAGTTCATTAGCTAGGTTATCGACGATGCATGATACTGAGAAGAGTTTATTGCCGTTCCCCATCAGGGAACATTTCCATTTAACAAGAATTAGCAAAATCACTATTTTTTTTCCCCACAAATTCAGCAGATAGCTGTACAAGGCCAGAGAGGAGTCCTGTTTAACATAAAGATGGCCTTTTACACAGCCCTTTACTGATATGAACTGTACTTTTCCATTATGCATTAATTACCAAAGGTAATACAGATATCAGCACAGGACAGAGAAGACAGCTCTGCCTCCTCATTGCAATGATTTTAACTTCTACCTTCCATCCCTGCCAACTCCCCAGTTCTCTGGGAGCTCAGCAAGCCAGGGACATGCAGTCTTCATACAAGCTCTCATAAACTCAACTTCATTGACTTCAATAAAGCCAAAGTGATTTTCATCAGCTGAGGAACTGGTCTGACCTGTACAGAACAGGCTACTGTGCACAATAAAAGCCCAAAGGCTGAAATGCTCTGAAATCCAAACACCTAGACATAGATAAGAGGTGAGTTTCTAGCTCCTTTCAAATTTGCAACAAATTTCCATGGACTTCAGCATGGCAGGAACTTCCCTGGTAGCAGACTGGGGCTAATTCATTGGCATCATTGCAGTTACACTGATTTATTCCAGCTCAGGTTCTGTCTTTAAACTTACGTGGTTGCAGAGCATATATTCATGACCTAATCCATTATCATGGCACGGGGAAATGGAAGAAATGAAAGCAGCACAAATGAAGATTTTATCACTTAAATACAATGGAAGGCTGTTATTCTTTATGTTTATTTCAGTTATCATTCATTTCTTACCTCACAGACACAAGCAAGCTATTGTTCAACTTCAGTTCTCTCAGATTAGGTAGATAGGCACCTATGGAACAGAATAAAGAATCACTTTGCAGACCTGGAAGTAGAGTAAAGTAAACTTCTGACAATTACAAGTTGAAGCATCTAATTCTACATGCATCTTACCTGTTTCTGCCAGATCTGTGCTGGGCCTCTTCTAATAAAATTAATGAGATTATTTCATTCAAAAAATATTTCACCCTTTGCATTTTTGCAACGTATACATACTGCCTGCATGGCTACCCAATTATAATTTTTGGAGCCCCTCTCTGACAACTCTGATAGAGCACCTCTCCAGACAGACACCAAGGGAAACTGGCTTGATGGGTGACTGTTTTCTTTGGTCTGATTCCCAACCCTTATTGACTATTAACTGAGTGGTACTCTGAGGAGGTAAAGGATCCTTTAGAGTAAAGCATACCATGACCTCCAATTTCTACATAATGCTCTTCCTTTCCCCCAGAAATCTTTTTCTACCTATTTAATGGCAAGTAGTGATGGACTTAGTGGATGCGCAGCTAAGTAACACTGCTTCAAAATGTATTTTTGAGTCAAACAATAAAATCATAATTTCCCATGTCACAGCATCATCTTTTATAGTTCAGAGGTCCCCAAAACGCTACTTGCATTTTGCTAAGCATTGCCTTCTCCTGTTAATTTTCTGGATGTGATCTATCATTTACTATTCAATTGTACGAGTTTCCTATCTATGAAAACCTCAGTATTCCATTGCTGTGACTTTGATTAATGCTTTTTTTCTATTCCCAAGAGACATTTGCCTTTTTGGTTGCTTCTACAGGTATCTCTGAACCAAAATCATAGACCAAGTACCTCCAAGCTACAGAATAATTTGGGTATAAGCTCAAGTCCCAGGAAACATTTGCTATTGACAACAGCAAACTTTTACCCATTGCCACTAGCGGAGTTTACCCATGGCTGGTGAGCATCCTCCAGTATAACATGCAACCATGTAGAGGTAATATCAATTTTAGACAAACTGGATCATGGTTAAAACATTAAAATCTGTTCTCAGCAAATATTTTTATGAGTCCTCTGAGTAATGTCTATCTGGCAAGGGTGATTTAGCAGTGTCCAGAAGGACATTCCAGCTCTTTGCAAAGGATCAAAATAAAAAACAACAACAAAAAAGAAATTTAATAAAAAAAAGAAAAAGGGAGTGAGATCTCAAAAGCAAGCAAAGGAGGTCATGTTGCTCGTCCCATTTCCCCAGACAGAACAAGACCATTTATGGCAAAAACATTTTAATAAATCATGTTTTTGGGAGTGATTATAATCCACATATTGATCTTCATGCTATACAGTGAATATTTAACTTCATGTCTTTGCAAAGCTCTTTAGAAAATATTAAAAATTCAAAACACATTGGTGCATTTTTTTAGCCTTTTAATCATTTTCCATAATCCATAAAAATTGTACTACAAATTATAAAACACCATCCTCATCCTGCAGGGCATACTTTCTCACGTCAAAGAAGTTTTATAAAGTATGGCAACAAAATAATTTAGAGTCCTGACAGAGAAGATACTAGGATCTCTGTTAATTATTTACAGCAGTCATACTAGCTACTGAGCAAAGACTTTCTCAGATATAATCCGTGCGCTAAGAAAACCCCCACAGAAAAAAATCAAAAACTAGATGAAAAAAAATTGCTGTCATGTTTCTGATAAGAAACCCGAAGCACAGAGAGATGAAATTACTTCCCCCAGAGAGTTAAAGGAAAGAACAAAAGGATATAGTAGCCTCTCCAGTCCCAGCTCAGCAGTGGGTAATAGCCTTGCCGCAGATTCAACCAGAGAGATGAAAGGGTTACCCAGCAAAGGCTACTGCAAAGCATTACAAAGCAAATGGTTTTTAAAAACTAGTTTTTAAAAAAGCAGAAGATTTGAATGAGGAGTCAAGAGGACTAGCTCAAGAGAAATGTAGAGACTTGATCAAGAAAAAGCTTTCCACTGAATGCATTGAGGGTTGGTTCAGGAAAAAACCCAACTATTAAAGGATTCAAAGAGGCAGAGTGACAGGCTGATGATACAATTTTCACATCTGGTTATTTCATTATTGTAACCCGACCCTCCGTCTCAAACATTTTATTGTATTTTGGCACAATCTATCCCTGGGAACTTGTAGAATGTTAAGCTCCAATGTGCTGTTTACTAGACTGAATAAAAGTATACTACGTGCAGCGGTGCAAAATTCTGCCAGCAAGACTTCTGCAATATATTTCTCCAATTCTGCAGGTTCTTCCCTCCTTAATTTTTATATTCAATATGTAATTGTTCTTTAGTGCTTAAGAATTCGTTGTCCATTTGATTTTGCTGGGTTTTATAGTTCAAATTCCTTATACATAGATTAAATACTGGAAGTTTAAGTTAAGAAGAGAAAATCATAAAATGAAGATGGCAAAATAAGAGATCTATCCAAATGCAACAACATACTTCTAATTTACTTAATTTTAACACTCATGGCATCTTTCCTAGGAGCAAGGATGCAATTTATTCTTATATTAACATAAAAATACTCTAAACTGTCAACAATATTAACTTCTAATATTCATTTTTAAAGTACAAACAATATATTCCTCATCCTGAAACTGCCTTCTTGCTGTATAATTTCAATTTTTCAATGTTTAAAAAGCGAGAATGGTCCAGAAAAATGCTGATGACCACAGTACAAGGCTGAGAATTCAGAATGGCGAGCAAAGTTATCTCATCTGTCTACGATTCCCTTTCACTAAATACCCTTTTTGTTATATGGCTCTGAAATTACTAACCACCAACAATGTACGAGTGTTAAACTATTCTACTGCACTATCCAGTGGAACAACACTAAATGAAGAGCAGAAAGAAACCAAAGTGTAAGGTAGGTGAATAAAAGTGATAAGGCGATGTTGTTGAGTGTGCATGTAAGTGCTGCACTTCACAAGCAGGGTAGCAGTGCAGATGTCTTTCTGAGCTGCCTTGGTACAGCAGGTAACATTTAGATAGCTGACTAGGAGTAAGGAGAAAACAGGCAAGATGCTGGTTTTATTATATTCTACAAGCTACAACACTTATATTTATAACAGTTGTTGTTTACCTTATGACGTATTCTTTAGGTAGCATAATTTATCTTGTTTTTCTATAGTTAACAAAAAAATCATCGTGGCTTGACTTCTTACACCTTCTGGAATATGGACTAGTGAAAAACATACACAAAAGAAATTACTGACAAATACTTGTGTTGGCATCAGGCCACCTACGCCTTTTGTTGATCCTACGGTACGAAACAGGTATGTGAACACAGGCTGCACCCTTCTAGCAAGAGCAACCGGATACGTAAATTAAACAGGCTATTTAATTCACTTAAGCTGTGTTTGATCATGTAAGATACATCACGTTAATGTTATTTCCACACGTGTTCTAAATGTGAATTTTTGCACATTTCTGGGGTGAATTGGGCAACGCAACTGGAGATAAGACTGCAGCACTTGCAGGCAAACCCAAGCTAGCTGCAGTCTAGCTACCTGAGATGCGAATCTCACAAAAAACCACATCAGTGCAGGGTTTAACATAAGCTCCCTGCCCCAGTACGTACTTGTGACTCCTGGAAAGCCTGCCCAAGCCCTGCTGCAGCAAGTGCTGTGGCACCTTCTCAGCAAGGCTTGTCAGTACCAGCTAAACCAAGGCCAGTGTGGGCAGGGACGCACATGCCAGACTCACGCCTCCAGCCTCCGCACTGCCTTCCTGACCACGCAAGCATCTGCTGCTGCGATGGTGGCTGCCGACAAATGTCTCTCAGCTTCGCATCAGGAATACTGACAAATAGAGCAAGAGAAGAGACGATGACCCTGTGTGAAAAATAACGCATGCCTACTTCTGAACCTTTAGCAGAGCTTCTCCTTGCTAAAACGTGTGCAAGGGAAGCAGCCATCTCCAGACATGTAATCAACTTAGCCTGGCCACCAGCAGGCAACAATTCAATAAGTACCAGCGAACAGCACTGTGGGTAACTTGATTTGTAGCTATTAGAATCACTTAGAAATAAGAGAACTATGTAGTGTCTTAAATGACTCTATTCCACCATTACTTTCAACAGGAATTTCTACAAGCTGATCATGAATGCAGTCCCAGATCTGTCAGCAATCAAAACCGAAGGGATAAGTTAATGAAAAGGAAATAGTCCATCTGTTTGAGTATGAACTGAAGCCTACATGCAGCTGAAGAGCACAGAAGTCAAGTCCAAGGTCTGCAAAGCTGGATACGAGACTTGCCAGTGTGGTTCAGTGTTTGACCGGTCACTCATCAAGGTGCACTGAAAACAAACAGCTAGAGATTTCAGCAATTACCCCGAGACCCATGAAGACTCAGATTCAAGCTCTAGCATGAAGCCTTTCCTTAATTTTAAAACCGATGACATGATAATATTTTAATATCGGTCTTTTCATGTTTTAGCCCACACCCTGTCCCTAAGAAATGTAACTGTTCCTCCCCATCATGTCACACCATTGTGTAGAGGCTGACCTGACAAACTGGGAAAGGTTAGCAGGCTGGCACTTTAAAGTTTAGCACATCCCAAAGTGGAATGTTCATAAGAAAAACTCAAGCAACATGTTTTAAATCACTCTGGAAATCTTGCTAAAGGAGATGTAGGCCATCAGTGCTTGTGCTAGTCTGTGTATGGCTGCAAACATTAGAACATTTCTCAAGTGGAAATTAAGGTGTAAATTTGGGATTCGAGTGCTGCAAGGTTCCAGGTGACCCAGAGTTACATGCAATCTAGTAACTTGCAACTCTTTTACCTGGCCATTTAAGAGCTTTCACAGTCTATTTTATCTTTATACATAAAACCAGTTAAAACAATATTGTTTACTGAGTGTGAACTGATCATCCAAACAAGTAATTCCTTGATGATAAAGACACTTTTACCCACCTGCCGCAACTGAGTTACACAGTGAGAGCAAGGTTAAGTGATTTAATATGGCTATAAAGAAAGCTAAGTAGCCAGGTCTGGAATGCAAACAGAAACACCAAATTGCAGAGCAGTCCAGGCTGGAGAGGACTGCCGCAAGTCTCAAGCCCAGCCTTCTGCTCAGAGCCAGGTCTTCTGTGAGATCAGACCAGGGTGCTCAGGGCTTCACCCAGCTAGATCTTGAAAACCTACATGGATGGAGACTCCAAACCCTTATTGCTCGACTGTCTTAATGGTGGAAAAGCTTCTCCTTCTGTCACACTTCTGGCACTTCTGTCATTCCAGCTGGTCTGGTTCTTACCCTACTCCTTCCCTCAGGCTATTTATCGAGACCCCTGAGGCTAGAGACCAGGCCAGCAGTGCACAGTTTCAGGGTCAGGCAGCCAGCAAGCAGCATGCAATAAGCCCAACACCTTCAACAGCAGCCTTGTTTACACCATTCACATTGAAGATGCAAACTGCCCAGCAACACCCTTAAAATTTAAGCCTTGCTCCACATGCCTAAAAAATCAGCTGTCGTGAAAAAAAAACTGCAAGGAACTGATGATCACTGGAAGCATTAAGTGACAAACTTTCTGCCCTAGCCACCTGCTGACATTTGCAAAGAGATTTTCACAGGAAGGAAATTCAGAAATGCACTTAAAAAAAAACAAACAGAAGGAAATAGAGGATGGTCTTGATGTTCTGTTTTTCTCAAAAGCAGTGGGGACCTGCAGCTGCTGTTTTTTATAGCCCTCAAGGTCCAACTCCTGGTGCAAACAGTGGGACATAAACAAGATGGAAATTGCAACATGGGAATAGTACTCTGTATTCTGTAAAAGTTGCAAAAGCCTAACCACGGGGAGCAGAAAGGGATTTATTCCAGTAATGGAAAGAAAAAGGAAGTACAGAGTGAAAATGGTGAAACATTTTGCTAGCTTGTCGCAGCTAATGTAAAATGGCATAGGAATGGGAGCAACGCTTTCAAGCATTGTAGAAATGGCATAATGAGATTTTCTTATCAACTGGAGGAAACATGACTGAATAGATTATGATCTCTGAATGAAATGGATGTAATTTACCTTAAATTATCAAGTCCCTATCAGAAAGAGACCTATTTACAAAATAAACAGGGTAACCAATACAAAGTGGCTATATCATTCAAGACAAAAGCCCCCTTCACTGTACTTGCTTAATTATTCTTGACAAATCGACATCAGAAGACCCACTAAAGCTAATTGGCTGTTACACTATAATCACTTGCACATGAAGACGAACCACCTGGCTAAAAATATCAGCACCCACTTTTGGGGACATGACTCCTTTTGGCACAGAAAATATTACCCTGCGGTAGTTACTCAGCTTCAAAGTAGCAGAAAATGACTTGGTTGTGATGGGAATCCACAGGACAGAAAATGACTGCCAGTACTGGAGAAGGGAAGGTTTCGTATTCTCAGTGTTGACTCCGCTACAGAGGGAATTCCTTTGGTACTTCCTCACTTCCCCAGTGTAGTGATGATGACATAGAAATGAATCACAAGCATTAAGACTGTTTGGGGCTCATCAAAATGACGTATCTATAGAACCTTCCTCAAGCACATCATCCAGCACAGCTCGATGAGGCAGTGCAGGACGCAAAGGCAGGCTGCTGGCAGCGTGAGCAGCCTGATACCACTAGCGATTTTTCAGCCACAGGGGAATCTTACAGTGGAGAGAAACTGAACTTTGGCTACTGTTTTGCTAGAGTAGCACCAAGTACTCTAGAGGGCAAGATAATCAGAAAATGCTCATTTAGGGCCTAGAGGCATGTAAATCAAGAGGAATTTGTTCAAACTAATTGGCTTTAGACAGAAGTGGTGTCACCCATCCCACTGCCATAGTTTTCAGTCCTATTTAGAGCCTCACAGAAGAAAACAGACATCAAGGAGTGAGAGGTACCAGGGAGATAATGTTTCAAGAGCTCTTGAGCAGGACAGTACTTTACACTGGCTGTTGGTTTCTGAGTCCCCAGTCCTGCTTCAAGACCCGATAAAGGAAAATTTGAGACAGTGAGCAGAAGATAAAGCGTTTTCTTACCAAAGTTTCCCAGGCTGTTCTCTCTTGTATCTACTTGCATCTCTAGGGCCTTCACTTGCTGCAGATCATCTACCCCTGTCAAAACTTTCTGTGAACATAAGCAGAGATATATGTGTACTCTCGTGCAATAAACCAGATGACACAGGAGCAAAAAGGTGCAGAAAGGCTTTCAACCAGTGCTTTGTCAACGTACACTCCAGGTCAAAGTGGCTAGACGTGCAACCACATTGAAATAAATTTAGTATTCAAAGATCTTTCTTCCTTGTAGCTCTGAATTATTCTAGTCTCACATAACTTCTACATTGCTTAAAGATCAAGGCTGAGGGTTACATTCAAGTTGCAAATCAACAACAGACCTACATGCCAATTAACTTCATTTAAACGGTATGTCCATACGTTAAGATTTGCATAAGTCTTGTACTAATTCTCAGCAGATAGGAAATGTTACCCTTAAGAGTCACCTGTAATCAAAAAGGCACTAAGTAAGACTCAATAAAACATACTGTTTAACCTTTTAACCCAAAACTATGCAAAGGAAACATGATTTCAGCTCAGGCAGCTCACTTTTCTGAAAGAAGACAACACTAGTTACAAGAATTACAAATTCCTTTGAAAAGATCTAGGCAATGCAAATAGAAGCTTCCAAAATCTTTCATTATTTTTGCAAAATCTTAGTAATAGAATCAACCCCTGCATTAAGCAAAGGTGTGTGTGTGAATGCAGGATCTTTCCTATCTTATCACAGAATCTTTCCTAGTACCCTAAAGACTGTGTATATACACACAGGTAGATTTTGCCTTGGCAGAGGTAAGCAGGAGGACAGAAACATGCAGAAGCTATGCACAGAGGAGAGAGGGAAGCTCTAGGACAGACAGGGAAAACTACAGCAAGGCTGTGAAGTCCTAAGACACCAGGCTGCAATTCCACAAGCAGCTGAAGCATTCTCATGTTACCACTGCTCTCATCCCCTGTTCCTTCCTGCTATGACCCAGCTTCTCTCTGCCCAGCTTCCCTCATCTGAGCTACATGTCCTGCCACCTGCTTTGCATCAGCTTAGTGGATCCTTCCATGCATGGATTCAACGAAACAGACCAGGAGGGAACTGTATCCTTTCTTCCTGATGGGTTAGTGGTTCATGGAGGGGTCTTCAACACTCCTTGAGAGATGAGAAATAAGGCTTTTGTGTCACAATAACTGCCTGAAAGAGTTGATGCTATGCATAGTGATATAACTGCTAAATTTTCACCTTTCTGTGTCAAAAGTTAGGACATGGGGCAAAAAAGTCCACTTCAAAGAAACGGCTGACCCTGGCATCATCCTCCTCCATGATGCAATCAACAGCATCGGTTGAAAGCGGTACTGTCACCTGCCTTTTGCCACTCTAAGACAAAGGCAGGAAGTCATTCAACAACCTCCACATACAGGAAACAAGTTTTCTTACTATTAAAAAGTTAGAACATTCTCTCATTTGTTTAATAAGGGGGAAATTATTCATTAGGAGGGAATGTGTAGGACCACCTCTGTTTATGAGTTTTGGGAAGAAAAAATAACCACAGGAACATCCAGTTCATTTTGCAGGGAAAAATGGTGGTTGCGACATTCCTGCTCATCACGTAAAATTTGTATTGCGCACAAGCGACTGCAACTTCATTCACTCTGGTGGTTGTACGTCCTCTTACAAAGGACCAAACATAGTCCGAGTGTAACTGAGGTGACAGTTTAAAAAGGCATGGTTTCCTGAAGAGGCTGAGCATCCCTCCTTGAAAAACTGGCTCCCTTTGTAAGGTCTTGACTTGGACTCCTAAGAAACAGAATTATCCAAAATCTTCAACTGCTATTGTCTTTAAAACATTGTGTTTAAAATTATTTTTAATCTTATTTTTTCAAACTGTTATTTTAAGGAGGCTGAGCCTAAGAAAGCTTCTAGACTTTTTTGCCTCCCCACTAGAGTATGAGAAACAAAGGTCTAAGGTGGAAACTGGGGAGTCTCCTATGGCACCCAGAAATTTACTTTCTACCCCCGGATGCAGCCACCGCAAAAGTGGTTTTGTTCCTGCAATGAAGGCAAGCTTACCAACTACGGACTGCTTTCTCCAGACACGTAAACCCAAGATCCCTCGCTGCAAGACACATTTTGCAGTAATCCTTTTCAGCAGATGACGCTGTCTGTCATATAGCATGAGAGTACATGAGAAACGAGAGCTAGCTGACGTCCTGGCACACAACCACGCACTCGGATTTCTGGACTTGGACACAAGCTTACTGTCATTAAAGGAAGCTTCTTCTGAAAAATACCAACCTCCTCCCCATCAAAATAGTCTTAAGAGTATGCATCGTTAGAAGACAGAATAGGAAGAGGTCTCAGAACAAGTAATAAGCTTAGGGTCATACACTTTGTCAGTAGAGTAGCAGAAGGTCCTGGTATCACAAGGAGCCTGCGCCTTTCTCCTTTGCTATCTGCAAGTTCCCTGCACGCTGTCCTTCTCCCTGCTGCATTCTAGACAGCCTCCTTTCACAGTTCTGCTCCTTGTTCTCCTCTTTCAAAATCCAAGCATAAAAGCTGCATAGATCTTTATTCTCTCCTCTTCTATGGTTCCCTATTCCTTTTCCTCATACCAGGGATTACCAGTGTGCTTCTTTGCCCTCCTTTTCCTCTTCCAGATGCACCATTTGTACTTTTTCCCCTGGGAGATGAGCTGCTTAGCACATCCGTATTTTGTACTGCAACAGGCAGAGCTGTGGCTCCAGTGGTGGAAAGGGTTATTGGCTGCCACTACCAGCTCTTTGAACTATAGTTAGTTGCCTTGAAGCATGTGCTAACCAGATGTGACAGACACCATGTGTTCTCAGTCCCCACCTCCCTGTTCTGCTTTTCCAAGAGTCTCTGTGAAAATTGCTGTCCTTCCACATGCTGATGCCGAGGAGATGTTTGGAGAGTTCAGAATCAATTGGCTGTGGGATGCAAAAGCTATTGTACTACATGAAGGAAACGAGAAACGCTCTTGGGTTGAGGATATGAGCTCATTGAAAGACACTAGAAGCACAGAGACGCCAGGTGCTGACTGTGAGCTAGTTAGCAAGCAAAAGGCCAGGGTGGCAGTTCAAGAGAAGGTTACGTGGTGAATGGTTCCTGTGGAAGACAGTTAGGACACTCCTACTCCCCAGACACCTTTCTTGGCATACTGGTGCAGCTGGAAGTATGCTACGTCTCATGTGTCACAGCTAAAGTTCTGGCACCAGGAATGCGGGAGATTTAGGGAAGGACGTGGAAACATTTAAAATAAAGATGACACATATTTAGCAGCATCTCCCTTTTATGTT
>VZTV01081893.1:6086-31431 GCA_013400875.1 Anhinga rufa | reverse complement strand
TTTTTTTTTTTTTTCTTGGATTAAATAACTTGCCTCCAGAACTAGGCCCTGTTTGCAAGAACCTGGACTATTCCTCACTTCTCTGACTTGCCTACTGCGAATAGAGTTGCTAACGATATTTAGCTTTCCCTGGAATTGTTTTGAGTAATTGCTAAATAATTTTTATGGAATTGTAAAACGTGTAAAGTTAGTTATATGATTGACTGCAACAGACGGAATTTAGGGATTGCTGGTTGTCAGATTTCAAAGTATTGCTGTGAAGGATGGGGTATCAGGCACACAAAAATGCCACTAACACCAGCTGAAAATTTCCAAGCTAAGTAATTTATTTTTTTTTTGACTGTTAAGAGTTCATGTTTATAAACTTTGTCCAGCTGAAATGTTAGGGAGAAAAAAAGTAAAATGTTGAGATATGTGAAACTATGCTTCACAGAGAACCACTGCTCAGATCACGTAGTTTAAACCAAACCAGGACCAAAACACCTTATTGAATAATTAACAACACGTAATTGATAGACAATCAGTGAACTATACATTCAGGATCAATATCAGATAAGCCACGAAACTAGACACTTGCAAAATGTGAACAAATGCCCACAAATTTCTAACCAACCGTATGCAACTAATCCCAAAAGATTTAATACTCCCAACCCCCAGTGATGGGCTCAGGCCCCCCCGACCTCCCCACCCTCCCTGACGGATGTACACCCACTCCAGGAGGGGGTCCCTGCTTGGTGCACCCCGAGGTCTCGCTCTCCTGGCTGGAGCGTGGCTGCTCATTGTGTCTGATGATGAAGGTGCTCTATCAGGCCTTGACAGAGGATGTGCTGCTTGTGGGAAAACTTGTGGCAGTGTCGAACCAGGTTTTTGACTACCTCTGCGTCAACCTCAAGGTCTCCTCTCTCTTACAAATGTTCATGCTTCTATAATTCATTTCAGGCTGACTTTTTCTTTGTTTCAGAAGTCTCTGTAATTTCTCAGTTGTTATTTAATCCAGCTGATGGTTCTCTTTTGCTTTAACATGAACTATTTGGGTCAAATGCCCTTCGAGATATTTTTGTGCAATTTGATTCACTCGTGCTGTTTACACTTGCATTCCTGTCTTTATGAGTGGTGTTATCCAGGCCATTTGTAAAAGGTGAACCAGGGGAGCACTCTCGTACTACGCAGTTGAAAAGAAATATTTACAGTAAGTGTTCTGAAAGCTTTTGGTTAGTTTTTAGCTGTGGGCAGATGGAAAGATTGGTGTTGAAAATGTCAATTCGGATCTTAAAAGATGAATGTGAATGCTTTGGAAATTTTCACCCTGTCATAGCTTTGTCATGTACTTGCCCATGCTTGTCTGTCTGTTGGCACAGTGCATCTTTCTGCCCTTAATAGAACAGAACCATACTGAAAAATCAAGGATATATGTAAGTGGTTTTGTGTGTCCTTGATAATAGGTTCATATATATGGCTCCTATACTAACCGATTATACTAACTCTTCCGTAACATACTTCCCTATTTGGTCTTTATTTTCATTTATATTTTACAGTGCATTAGGGCACGTCAAGTCTTGCATTATGTTTACATAATATGCTGTTGATAAGATGAATTATGCTGCATTCTTTGGCTTATATGAATTAATTAACATTGTATTTTCCACTGGAAAGGACATTTGCTGTCTGTTCTATTATATCTTTACTGTGTCTGCTTCGTACTGATATTTTGTAAAAGCTTCAAAATTGAATCCTACCTGTGGGTTCAGACATATGTATTATGATGATATCAAGATCCTTTTTCACCTCTTAGTAGGATCCCTCTGAAATCACATCCTACTTAACAAAGGCAGATACAAGGGTATTTAAATGCTTAGTCAAGTTAACTTTGCACCTTCTTGTGTTTTACATGTTTGTTTTGTAAAATTTAAATGGTGAAGAGCAAGTAGAACTCATGAGAGCATTGCTTTCTTCCTAGCTTACCTGCAGTGGACACATTAAAGGATATATAAAGGTGAACAGAGACTCCATTTCTGTATTTTATTTATTTCATCTCCAGGCCTTTAGTGCATTACCTAGAGGAGAATTTAGGTATTATTTGCAGTGTCAGTAGTCTGTAGGAATGAACGAACTTCTCATGTTTACTACAAGGCTGAGAACATTCAACACTCATGACAAGGTTATAGCTAGAAAATATTACAGCTCCTCTCATGGGCTTCATAACAGTCATTTGTAGTGTTTCAGTCAAAGACTGAAAAATTGTGCCTGCAAAGACATAGGCTCCAAATTCATGTGGAGAGCAAAACAAAGTCACGGTCTTTACAACCCAGAACAGTGATCTTTTCTTCCCTCTATAGCCAAAGAAGCAGAAAATAAGAGGAATACATTTGTGTTGCAGAAGCAGTTGAAATTCCTTGGGACTAAAGAAAACTGCGCTCTCCAGTCCTGTCAGAAGAGGGAATAATGAACCCTGCTACAGCAAGGTAGGTACTTTTTCCTTTACCTTAGTGGTTGGCATTTTGCAACAGTATGTATATCACTGGAAGGGACTTGATTATGGTACCAAAGAAGATTCATACATTCTAGCAGGAATGATAACTTTCTGCTTCTGGAGCCTTCTGAGGTATTTTTTGGTCACTAATATTGCTGTGTATTTCTTATTTGACTTTAGGTAAAGCAACTGATAGATTTGTACCTCCTTCTTTATCTGAAAAATGGATTTTACCATGTTTCTTTTACCTCTTTCTATTGTAAACTCTTATACACGTATAAAAGGGCTGTTGAGTTTGGCTTCGGATCTTTATTTTAGTATAAATTAAAAAAAATTCCAGGAGGAAAAGAATGATCTTTATTACTTTGCTTTGTATAGAGGAAATCTGACTGGACCAAAGGCCTCATCACCAACTTCTGTAAAATTCAGTGCAAGGGGTCTCTATGCATCACTGCCCAAGACTGGGCTCATTATAAAGTCTTTCTCTATGCAAAATAGGTTATCTTTAACAAATAAGGCCACTAGGGTTCACAGAGTATATATACGATTGCAGCAAGAGTTACAGCAGATATTAAAAGGCGATGTAGACGATACATCTGAAAATGGTAATGCAAAAGACGTAGCCTTGAAACACTATTGCAGCTCTCATACTGCAGTTGCTGTTGGTGTAGGAAGGACTTATCCGTAGTCACAGGAACAAACGCTGATAAGGCTTTGTCAGATTTTCTTCCTTTAAAAAAATGTAATCAATGCCAGCTAATTATTAAAGATGGGAAAAGTTTCCATGATCTAAAGTGAATCAAAAATATCTCCTCACAAATTATGGAGAAGAGTAAACACTGTAAATAATAATTCAAACAGGACATGGATAACTAAGAAAAGCATTATTTAAGCATTGAGGGTGGCAGAGGGATGCTACATAGTTTTCAGTAGTGTATATGCACCTGCAATCCAGCGTTGCGCTTTGCATGTCTCAAGTTCTTGGGCAGAATTTCCACAAAGTTTGGGATTACACCAGTTCCACAAAGAAAAGAGGGTTACACTTTGCATCGGGAGCCTCACTAAGTGTTTGCTGGATCTACCAATTCATTAGAAAAACATCTATAGATTTATGCTGCAAGATAGATCAATTCTCTCCTCTTGCCAATCCAATGATGGCTAGGATTGGGCTGACCTTCAAGAAAACAGCGAGAACCGAGATGACAGTGAAGGAGAGGCAGATGGCATGAACAGAAAGAACTCTAAGTGAGGGGAGATGTGGAGAAAATAGCTAACAGCATAGACAAAACACCTTGTAAAGTTGTTTGGCAGGAGGGGGCAGGGATAGAAGTATTAAGGGAAATAAACATTGATGCCTTCATCTCCCTCTGTCACCAAGCACCTCTGACACCCCCTTGGTGGTAGGCACCTCTTAAAGTTGGCATTCCCTGACTTTTTGCTTTTTCTGTGTAAGAATAATGCTGTTTTCAATGGCATATCTTTGTATTTGATTTATCGTTTGTCTAAAGAAGCAACCTAAGCAAAGTTTTCTGTCTTGCTTTGTGTATGTGTTTTGATTTGACAGTCTTAGGACACCCAAACTCATGGCTTAATTTGTGGACCCGGTAGACATTTAAATAGCTCTTTAGGAAACAAAAAATATTTATTAGTATATTGAAGATGAAGAACCTTGGTGATAACTTTTATGCTGTTACACTTCTAGTTGTTTTTTTTCCCATGCATTTGTTTTGTTTGTTTGGTTTTTTTTACTTCAGCAATCCATGTTGTTGATGAATTCTTAATGTGTTCTAATGCAGTCAAGGCTCATGTTAGCACAGAAAGCTGTAATGATAATATGCTTTCTATATTCAAGACCTGAAATCTGCTCCACTTTCTCTTCTTCCTTCTCCACAATGCGAATAAAAGGAATTGACTGTGTGAAAGCTAAGCAGATAATGCTAAGAAATCAGCATTTCCTATGTTTAATATCCTGAGTCTTTGTCTGTTAACATTGAAGCTATTAGGACAACAAGGAGTGCTGAAATGTGGATTGTATAGTTGCTGAGATTTAAAAAGCAATGTGGAAAAGGTCTGTGGTTTTACTTGGATCTTTTTGTGCCAGCTTGGCACGAGCGAATAGAAAATTAACTGACAAGCACAAGTGGGATTCTCTTTTTTTAGTGAAGTATTCAATAGGGTGTGCTGAGGAACCGGTAGGAAGAGAGTGTTGACGGAGAAGAGGAAGATGGTCAGAACACTGAACCTTCAGGTGTTTTCTGACTGGCAGTTTGTTGGGTCATTATTTCTAGCGCAATTCAAATAGCCCAGGAGATGATCTAAACATTATGTCCCCAGGTTTGCTGCAGGACAGTTTTATTATTCATTTACATATTCATCAATTAAATTGTGGGAGATCCAAGGAGGTAAACTGTTATTTCTCATTTGTATTTGTTTATTTTTTCAGAATTATTTAGAATCAGTTTGCTTTTGTTATCACACATACAGTAATCAATTGACTTACTGACTGGTGTTCCTTATGCTGAAAACCATTAAAATACAGCAGCATGTATGGAAGAGGTGAAAAACTGATGTCCTGTCTTATGGGAATTGATACATCCATGCACTTTTCAGAATGGTTTGAAGCTAAAAACTTTGGCTTAAATCTAATTTGTATCAGAAAAAGGAATGTAATGTCATTTTGATATAGATAGTGATAAACACTGGGAATTTAACAGTATAATACAGCAACTAAACTGGAGGTCAAGGACTCGAGCTCCTTAATTTCTACTGTAAATCTTTGTAAACTGTTGCTGGGAAGTTCTTCTAGCCTCAAGATTTATTTATTTATTTATTTGTTGTTAAAAAGAGCTAGGATGTATTCGAAACCTGCAGTGCAAAATTTATTTCCTGGGACTAAATGATCCTGGGAATTTATGCCAGGGCCATAATTATTTCTCAGAAGTATCTGTAGGCCTCAGTTACTATTAGGATCTCAGTACCTAGAAAAAAAAAATATAATAAGAAAGAGCCTCTCCCTCAAAAGGTGTATGTGCTACAGAAGCATGGTGAAACCAGGTAAGAGCCAGGTTGCAAAAGCCAAGAGGGACATCAAGCTGGAAGGTCCCCTTCCTTTCTGCAGGCACAGGTGAGCTCCCTGAGCCCCCTCCAGCCCTGGAGTGCCTGCAGAGAAGCTGTCAGGAGCTGGCCAGAGGCTTGCTGCACCCAAGCTGCTCCCTACTTGTCTCCTGTGTCTTCGGCTGGCACCTTTAACCAGCACTAAATTACTTAAAATCAGTGAGGAGAACAACAAATTAACTCTCTCTGAAGAGCCTTTCCTGAAACATATTGGATTTTCTGGTTACCTACCTTCCCTCCCCAGGCTCCCCGCCTCTTCCAAGCCTCCAAGGACGCAGTAAGATTACAGTGCCAAACTGGAAGCCTCTGATGATAGATTTGACATGTGTATGTTAGCAAAGCTGATTTTGGATCTTCTTTCCTTAGTTAGATAATCAAATGCCCTGGAAATGGTCTTCAAAATGCTTTTCCAGGTCTACTCTAAAAATGTAAAGCTGTGCATATTTTTCTGAAATACGGTGAAATAGGAAATAATATCAAACTTTATGCTGCGAAACTATTTAAACAAGCATAAAGCATATTTAAACAAGCATAAAGCAGCTCGTTGAGCAAAGTAGTAGTAGACAAAACATATAGTGAGGTTATTAGTATTCACTACACTGACAAAACTCACTCCTATTAGCACACTTTCTGCATAGGAATGAGTTAAGCTTTAAAGGGGAAGTATCTAGATTAGGAAAAAAAAAAAATGCTGTCTCGACATCAGAACTTTTTAATAGTTTCACTTGAAAAATACCCCACACTGGGATGTGGGAATAATCCTACATTATTCACACTGAAAAATGAAAAAAACCTACAAAAAAATTTTCGAAGTCCAATTTTTAAAATGAACATTTTCACATTACATATTAACACATTTCAAGAAACACTTCAACACTGAAATTTTACAAAAGGTGAAAGTTAAACCTCTCTAAAATAGAATAAACCATATTTTGTTCATTTCACAAGGTTATTTTTGCTCCTGAGTTTTCATTTTATTAGGAAAAAAACATAATTAAACTTCATATAAATTGTTTTTCCTTAAGTTTATCTCCTTTTTTCAATCTTTTTTTGATTTAGTATCAAAAATGAGTAATATATACAGTTCAACTTAGCACAGAGTTTATGTAGTTCCTTTAAGATGCCTATTATTTGTGAAAGTAATATCATCTAGCCTGTAAAATCTGTTGGTTTTCACCTCGTGGAATCTTGGGCTCCTGTGAGAAGCACAACTTCCTTTATTGAAATGGAAGCTGAAGTTGCCTTCTTTGCAGAGCAAAACATCGCAACAGGTTCCTCAGAAGTTCAAACAACTGAAAGGAATCCATGCAGCGTATTTGCAAGATGCCAATTGCTATCCTTTAGAGGGCAAGTGTGAATTTGACTCCTGAATATTTGGAGTTTCTCTAACGTGTCTGTTTTCTGTGGCTCAGGCAGTGGCATCCTCATTCGGTGTCTGACAGTCAGTGCTGGCATAGACTGAGTAGAAATCCAAGAGGGGCATTGGTTCTGGGTTTATCCAGCTCTCCTCTCCAGAGCTCTAGCAAACGCAGAGTTTTTTTTTTTATACTGAACAGCTGTATGGGACAGAAATCCTTGTGGCACCAAAGCTGCAGGTTGGCATTTTAAAAATCTGGATTTAAGCAAATTAAAATACCAAACAGCCATAACCTCCTGTGGGAGCAAAATAGTTAACAACTCATCAGCCTTTGGAGGCCTCCCTAGTTAAGAAACTTTGCAGCTAATTGTCTTGCCAGTCAAGAGTTAATGATAATCATCATTAAAGACATGATTCAATTAACAAGGGAGGGGGTTATTTGTAAAAGGAGTGGATTCTTGCAAAAGGATGTGCTGTCTAGAGTCTCTTCATCCAAAGGTTTTCAGTTGCTCTTGTTATTTACCATATTCAGCTTATCTGACTGAGTTTTGGTGAAGGAGTTGTATAACCTAGAGGTATATAAATTCTGCAACTGTCCCATTTCAGCAGAGTTCTTATCAGCAGAGGCTGTCACTCCGTTGCTTAGTGTTGTCTCCTATAGCTATAGTAACAAGGTGCTTCTGTTCTGTCCTCATCTAAATTGTAATTCTGGCTATTTCCATGACATTCCTATGAATAAAAAAGTGAGGCTGTGCCTGAGTGGGAAGTCACTTGAGTGCCTTCAGATAGGTTGTTCCTATTTTGTTATTTGTCTCAGTAGAAGTGGTTATGCAAACTGGATTTAAATGAAGTTCCAAATATGTCTTGGATGTGTTTCCCAGTACCTGTAAAGCTCCGTTGTTCAGTCTTCCATTGACCACAAAGCCGCAATGAGACCTTACCAGTAGAGCATGCTAAGTGCATGGAATGCTTACACCCATCCCTGGTTATTTCCTTACTGAAAATACGTTGCTGTTTATTAAATAAAATCCTCCAAACATTAAAATGGAAATGAAAAGGGTTAAAACCAAAATGAAAAGTGTTTTAAGTAGAAAAGAATTCAGCAGTCACTGTATTAATTCACAAGGAACACGCTGTTTTTCTACAAGTCATAATTACAGTCAAACAGTGGTAAATGCACAACCTTGTTTCATACAGTTATGCCCTTAACAAGGTTATTCCTCTCCCTTGTCTGTATTTAACAGAACCCATTGTATTCTTATGGACGGTTTGATGCAAAACCAATGTGTTCTTTAATAGCTTTTGAAGAAAATTCCTTCAACAGGTATTCACAGAAACACTTGTGGAAATGATATATTTGCATTTCAGTACACCCTTGTTTAACTGGCTTCTATGATCGATATCAGGTTGACCGTCCCACAACTTGTGTCTCTGTAGAAATGCTTTTTTTTTCTTGCTGCTTTGGGGTAATTTTTCTACTTTGCACTGCTTGAATGCAGTTATGGACTGACCCGTAGTTGTGTATACATTATATTACTAATTTTATGAGTCACATATGTGAGAAACAGAAGATGATGAAAACATTAGTCTAAGGCTCTGAAGATATTTTCTTCTTTTTAAAGACATTTTGATTCAGAAAAACTTAAAATCTGGCATTTTCTTAGAGGCATTGGAATGCTGTATTATTTCTTGACACACGCACATTGCACACAGTAATATCAGCAGTAGCAGTTGTCTCACATAACTGGTACCTGCTTTAGTGTTGGCAGAAGCAGCAGCAAACGTGGGGCTTCCAGGAGCAAGGAGAATGATACCAGATTGTCTTGTCACCCTCACCCTAAGCAGATGCTTATTTTACCTAGAACTAAAGACAGCAAAAACTGCATTGTGCTGCAGTGCTGCTTAATGGAAATTTACCACTTCTGACCATTTTTTTAGATGGTAACATAATTTTTTCCACATTTGGTTTATGTAGATATGTAGGGAGTCTTCCCACAAGTGTTGGGTTGGGCTTGTTTGGTTTGGGTTTGGTTTTTGGGAGTTCTGTTTTTTTTTTTAGTTGGTACTTTTTTTAATCTAGATCATTCCTGAATGTGTGTATTTATTGAGTTTATAAGGTTACAAAATACTTCTCCTTTCCAGAAAATTTTTTATTTGTGAAACCACTACAATTCTGGTATCAGAAACTGTTGAAAAGTTGCTTTACTTTTAATCACACCTTGGAACAACAAGGGAGATTTTGAACCCTCGTGGTAAGAACCATGAAATAGTTCTTGCAGTGGTACAAATTGCTGAAGATCAGCTTTGCACTACATTTAGAAAGACTCCAACCCCTTAGGCCTTGCAGTAGCTGAACATTTGATTCAAAGTAACTGACCTTCAACTTTTGTTGTGTTTTGTGAAAGCTTATAGTTATGCATGGCTTAGATGGCTTGAATGAGGGGTAGATTCAGAGAAAAGTCTTTGTTCATGTGCTTACAACACAAAAAAACCTTAAAAGGAATGCAAGCTGACAAAACTGAAGGAAAAATTTGGCATCAGAATGACATTGGATGGAAACATAAACATGAGCTATAAATTGAATGGTGTAGAGATACATATATTGTGAGCCTTGGACAACTGGTTACAGCAGATTAAAGAAAAAGGTCAAAAGGAATTAAGAGAAAAAGCAGACAACCTGAAGAGAATGTTGGGTGATTCATCTATTTACAGTTTGTAATGCTGGAGAGACCATTGTAATTACCCAGCCTAACTACTTGTATAACTCCTATTTTGAAACTTTGTAAGTAGAAGGAATCATTACAGACCTGACTGACTGTAAATTGTCCCTCCCTGGGACTAACAGCATGCTCATTCACTTGCTGTTCCACTAAACGTGTCAGGGTGAACAGGGACTCCTCTGTTCAAGTACATTAACATCTTCCATGCACTTATTCCCTGTTGTGATGGACAGCTGAGTTCATGTCTGCGTGTTTCATGGACATTATTTAACCCCAACAACTTTTACCTGATTTAAAAAGAGGTATAGCTGTCCAGAGATACCAATGACATCTGTGAATGAGTTTCTTTTTATTTACAATAGAATGTTGTCTTTGGTTTAGAAACACATGTAAAGATATGCAACACATGGACACAAATATATGCAGATATATAGGGGTGTCTAGGGAAAGGACTATGAGGATTACGATTTTGTTGTTGCGGTGTAGTGCAATTAGTTCCAGGAAAGAGTATATAGCAGTGAACAAAATCAGTATTTCTCTCTCTATGGTGTGCATTTATTAAAAATACTGAGTAAAGCAATTCAGATCCTTGAAGTATGCGTTCCAATGGGAGTTAGAGCAGAGCCTAATTCTTTACAAGGAAAACTGATTCACAGCTTCCTACAGATGCCTGGTGAATAAAAGGATTGACCATGCTGTTGAGACAGGAAAAGGAACAAGTGTGGAACATCACAGACTTTGCAAGAAAACTAAAAGAACGCTAAAACTAGTTGTACAGATAGATGTTTGACTACTGAGACAAATGGTCTTTTCAGTTGTGGACTCATGTTCGTGGTTCTTCAAAGCCTGTGCTTGGTGGAAAAAAAAAAAGCCTAAAGAACTCTTCCCCATCTCCTGGAAACTCTTATACTTTCTACATTAATTTCTTTTTTTAGATTATGTTTTGAATGTTTTTGTGTTTTAATGTAGCTTTGTTTAGATGATCAAAATATTTTTTATATATATTAAGAAAAAAATGGGCAGACTGAATGATTTCTCTAAGTAGCTTTACTTGTAATCCCAGCTAGTTTGTGGAGACATGGTATAACCCCTTTCAAGTTTTAAGGAGTTTTAAAGGAAAAGTCGCTATCTTCTCCATGGATATGAAAAAATAGTTTCCTCCTTTAAAACTCTTTCATTAGTATTGAATTTTCATAGGATCTAGGCATGTCAATGTATACCATTCCTCCTTCCCTTTCCTGGTGCTTCACCCTTCTGAAGTTGCAGTCAGTAAATCCTCTAGCAGTTCCTACCCTAGGAAATCACACGTTACCGCATAGTCTCTTTGCTAAACACTTCTCTCTTGTGCTAAGCATACCTATTTCCTCGTTCTTATCACTAAAGGAGCAGGATAAAGCATAGCTTCTCCCAGAGCTCCTAGCACAGAAAAGATGAAATGTCAACACCGCATTAGAAGAGTGACAACATCTGTTCACTGTGAAAAGGGTTTACAGACCAGTGTCCTTATGTTGTCCTTTTATTCTTTCAGAAGGTTTCAAGGAACATCTAGCAGTTCTTGCCTGCAGGCCCTGCTCTTGTAATTGCCCCTGGTACAAACAGCAAGTGAGGGAGAGAAGGGTCCTTGGTGGTCTCCTCCGAGCCTTGTTCTGCTTTACAGTTCATCCCGGTACTAGGTAGCCTGTTTGGCTCTTTCTGGCAGTGGGTATCTTAACCTGGCGCTCTGCAAGTGAGCGTGATCACTGCCCCACTGGGAAGGCAAGGATTTTTCATTTCATGCTTCATTTATATACTGTATCGCTGAGCCTATGAAGTAGAAGATGATATTTAAAAAAGGAAACAAAGTTAATGAGCGTAAGAACCTTTATTTATTTATTTTGGATTCTCAGTACAAGGAAATACACGTGGAAGTATGTTTAGTTTTGTATAGTTTTGAGTCTTT
Organism: Anhinga rufa; assembly: GCA_013400875.1. Taxonomy (NCBI): domain Eukaryota; kingdom Metazoa; phylum Chordata; class Aves; order Suliformes; family Anhingidae; genus Anhinga; species Anhinga rufa. The sequence continues at coordinate 19,831 of VZTV01081893.1, read as the reverse complement.
GAATAGAAGAGAATCAAAACATAAAAGTTCCAGGTTGTAGCCTGTGATGAAGATAACTGAATTTCTCAAATCAAAGTATCATCCATGCCTGCTTCAGGACTTGTGTAATGAAGTCTTACTTGTGTCACTGGGTAAGAGGGCTTTTTTGTATTCTTAGCTGAGCTGAAGATTGCTACTGCTGTCATCAGTGGGAACTCAGATGATGGCTTGATTGGAAACAAGACTCTCCTTCCCCCCCTTGCATCCTGTGGTGTGTGGCAGGCAGATCACATCCCGTGTGCAGACAGCAGCACGCTTTCTCTGACTGCAAAGATTGCCTCTATTCTGCTCCAGGGCAACAACAATTTGCAGATTAAATGCCCAAATGTTGCACTAGTATTTTATCAGTGATAGGGAGATTAGCATACCCGACCTAAATTTTTGAGCTGTTGTGTGAATTACCATGAGTTGTATGATGTGGCAGAACATAGACCAGTAGGTTTGAGCTCTGTCACAGCCCCCTTTATTTTAATGGTCACTGTTGTGGTTTAACCCCAGATGACAACCAAGCCCCACGCAGCCGCTTGTTCAGCGCGGCGGGATGGGGGAGAGAATCGGAAGAGTAAAAGTGAGAAAACTCGTGGGTTGGGATAAAGACAGTTTAATAATTGAAATAAAATAATAATGATAATAAACTGTAATGGAAAGGAAACTAGCAAAAAAAAAAAAAAAGAGAGAGAAATAAAACCCAAGAGTGATGCAAATGAAAACAGTTGCTCACCACCCACTGACGGATGCTCAGCCTGTTCCCGAGCAGTGATCCCCCTGGCCAGCTTTCCCCCCAGCTCTGTGTGCTGAGCATGACGCCATGTGGTGTGGGACACCCCTGGGGTCAGCTGGGGTCACTGTCCCGGCCGTGTCCCCTCCCGACCCCTTGTGCCCCCCCAGCCCCTCGCTGGTGGGGTGGGGTGAGGGGCAGGAAAGGCCTTGGCTCTGTGCAAGCCCTGCTCAGCGGGAACTAAAACATCCCCGGGTTATCAACACTGCTTCCAGCACAAATCCAAACCACAGCCCCGTACTAGCTACTGTGAGAAAATTAACTCTATCCCAGCCAAAACCAGCACAGTCACTTCTCATAAAACAATTCAGCTGAAATAATCAGAGGCTGTGACTCAAGATTTCCCTTCTAGAAAGAGCTCCCCATCCGCTGTCCTGGCTTCATTAAGCCTCCTGGCTTCCTTACTACTGCATCGCTGGACCTTGTCTTCTGTCTGTGTTTTGTAAAAACAGAGGCAGAAATTTACTTTCAGAAGAGGATTCTAGGCTGTGATTCTGTGTTGAAAGAAGCACCTTCTTGCAACCTGCACCTAGGCTTTGTCAATGGCTTCACTGGAGAATTTTCAGCAAAATAAGTAGGAAACAGGTCAAGCTGTTTTACGACATACAGATCATTACCTCTCTGAGGCACTGACCCGTTCAATCATTGCTTTTTAAAACAAGTGGCTGTGATATGCTTGCCATGGAAGTTCAGTGTGGTTCAGTGGTAATGCAGGAAGAAAACCCTGCTGAAATGTTGTACCTCTCCTTCATAATGAAGTGCAAGTCTGCTATTTAGTTTTAGATATGTAAACTAGTAGGAAAATTTACATAAATAGAGTGGGCAAGAAAAGACAAGAAAAAACTGTTTAACTATGGAATTTTTCCCTTTAAATTAAGGTCTGGTTTCTCAGAAAATGAGAAAATGACTGCACTGTGGATTTGCTTTTAAAAGTCTTCTACTTCCAGTTACCGTAAGCCTGTATTTTCCTTTAGTATTAAGTGTGTTAAGGGAAAATACAACTGAGTATCTTTCAGATACTCATTAGGAGCAGCAACCACTTTTTTAACCTCTGACAGTTAACACAGTGGAATTTCATCTCAGATGTAGGCTTTAGAACAATAAAGGTTATATAAAACCTTATTGTCAAGGCTGTATTGTTTTCTGTGATGAAATCATTGGAACTTGAAAACTGAGTTCTACAACTGGAGGAAAGTAAGGAAAAACATTACATCTGGATGAAATATAATTTAAAGGCAAGAGAAATACTAAAGTCGTACCCAGCTGAGCTGTCCTATTCCATTTATTGATTGATTAAGCAAAATAGTTAACCAGGAAATGCCTAGGGAATATTTAATTTTTACGGATATTCTCAGACATGAAAAAGCATTCATGATGCTCAGCCTCTCAAAAGCCAAATTTGTAGCAAAGATTTTGAGTAAGGGGAATGTCTCGGTATTTGTATTGAATATATTTATCAGAACAGCTCAGAGCTTTTGTCTTTTGGGTGTATATATGTGAATAGATATGCAAACATATATGCAAACACACATACCGATATTAATAAATTGTAATTTTTTTTGTTGTATAATGCAAAACTTGTTTGGCCACAAAATTGCTAGTTTGGGGGAAAGCTGAAGAACCTGTCTTTAAGCAATGGTACGAATGAGACGCTTGTAATAGCAGGGATATATTCAGCCTATCGACATGGGAAAGATTGCTCTGCCCTTAAATTTGAAGCAGGATTACACAGTTTTACAATTTCTGAACAGGGTTACATTGTGACTGTATTAATGTCAGAGCTACGCTGTCATGCTGATTTCTGTAAGACGGCACAGAGGGTAAGCAAACATGAAAGTCTGAACCACCAGATGAGACACCTACATTAATGTTTCCATAGAGGAATGAAATATGTTTACACATAAACTAGAGCTCTTGGGGTGGTGAGTTGGTTACAAAATAATAATATCATGCATTGCTTATATTTATGGTGTATTCCATGTAGACAAATGGTACCTATATATGTCTTTTTGATGATAGCTTAAGATTGGAATGCCAGGGTTTTGACTGATGAGATATCATTGCTGCTACTGACAGTAAAGGTTATGTTTTTACATAAATGCAGGATGGTATTTTGATAAATTTATTTGAAAACAGAGCAGAGGCATGCAGCTGTGCTCGAGACCTTTACCCAGGGAGTACTGCACTTTCATCTTCCCCTGTATTCTTAGACATTCTCTTCAAGTTTTTCAGCTTCCTTCATTTGTTTTTTTTTTCTTCTCCCATTCATAAGTGTTGTTTTCTTTTTTTCCTTATTTACATGCCTGCTAATCAGGAAGAATATGTAAATAAGACACCATTAATATTCAGACACACTCAATGAGTTAAATTAACCTATTTTGTTTATAAGTTGAAATTGATTATCTTTTAGCAATAGTTAAAATTAAGGTTAGGTAATTAAGACATTCCTGTAGGCTCCGGAAATTATTTTAGTAAAACCTTCATGAATATGGGATAACTATATTTCCCCTGAGTGCAGAAGGCTGGAGTTAAAAAAGCAGACAACCTGTAGATGATTACTGCCTTACTAATACTGCAGTTTGTTTTTCAAGTTTTAATTAAAATATTTAATGTGATGGTTAAGCTACAAATTGCAGTCAGTGAGGCACCACAGCTGATATTTATTTCCCCCTTTTAAGTCCGTCTTAAAAGGTAGAGAGAATTTTTGCTCTGTTAAAACCAACAATTGGCAATTGTAGTAAATCTGGTCTTTTCAATACTGTATCACAATTAGGAATAAAACAAGGTTCCTGCTGAGAGCTCGTTATCGGAAATTGTTTCCTACTAGAAGAGAATAACTGTTCTGCTTTTTTTTTAAAAAAAAAGCTTTTTAAAATATTTCTTTTTTGTCCCTTTTCCCCCTTTTTATAATTTTTTCTTTTTTTTTAATTTAGATCTATACATACATTTTTTCTAAAGGGGATCCCGAGGTCCTTAAGAAGAAAGTTAAAGAGCTGGGAAAACTCTGCTGAACTTTCTGTATTAGAGTAGGTGGGACTCATATACCTTGAGTTTAAGTGTAAATAGGAGTAATCACCATCATAACATGATCTACCTTCAACATAGGGTCTATATTCTTTCTGTGATGATTTTTTTTTTTATATCCCCACAAAGACACATTACCAGATTATGCTTTTGGAATGTATCGGTATAAGAAACAAAACCGAACCCCTGGAGAATATCTTAAGGAACGATGAAAGCCTTATCTCTGTACAGCTATATGCCAGCAAATTCAGGAGGAAGGAGATGTTCCGAGCCCGTAGGAGCCTGCATACAGCAACAGTAAGCTAAACCATCTCCTAGCAGTTTCTCTAGACTAGCCTGGAACCATAATGAAAGAGCAGTGGCAAAATGTTTTATTTGATTAACGCTTTCCCTTCTACTCGCGCAGGTGCACACGCACCAATACATACATACAGAAAGAGCGAGTGAGCAATCCTCGATTTCACCTCTTTACCTTTCCTTGGTGCAGCTATGAAGGATGACAAAGCATTAGGGTCCTGGTTTTTAGCTTCACCGCTTCTTAGCGATCTACCGCAACTGCTGTAGTCAGGTTTGATAGATGCAAAGGAAGCTATGATACCTACTATGAGGCAATTACGGCCTGCACATGTCAGAGGAGAAAAACCTCAATACCATTCTTTTTTAAATAAGGTGACTACGTTTTCAGCAAAGCAATCTCAAATGATAAATGATAAAATTAATATATCTATATATATTTTCTATAGTAATAATAAAAGAGTAGAATTTGTCCTTTACTGACAGTGTTTTAAAAAGATAGTAATATGATCATTTTAACAAAAATTTTGGTTTGAATTTCTGAACGCAAGCATCATTAAAGGCACATGAGGAGGCTTGATTTGCAGAAGCTTTTGGAAAATGCAGCTAGTTGTGCACTCCAGAAATGGAAATGGCTTTCTAGTAACAAAAGGCAATCTACCAGTTTTCCCAGAGTAGCACACTCGCTTTTGGTTGTATTAAAACGTAAAGTAAAAGAAGCATTCTATGACAAATCTTTGCATATGCAATAGAGATTATAAAAATTGATGTTTCTTTTATCCTGGCAGTCACTGAACAGTATTTTTTCTTAAAATAAATAAGATGTCTTCTTAAGATGGCAACAATGTGGACAGCTGCTACAGGGAATACAGATAAAATTAATGTTAAAATCTATATGTCCCTACAGTGCTCAAGCACCAGGAGATCATTTAATATCACTTACTATGAGTCAGTTAGATCTCCAGTTAGAGAAATATTCTGCAGTTCACTGTGCATTAGCCTGACAGTTGCAAATGAAGTGCTTACAGTTTATGCACCGTTTAATGCCAGGGCTATGAAAATGTAGGAGAACGCGAAGGCCTTTGTGCCTCTATATGTTTGGAACTTTGATAGAGAAACAGTATTTTAGGAATATTCTTATAGTAAGAACATAGGTTGCCAGGTCTTGTTTTTCTGCAGTGAATGAGATTATCCACTTTGTGGACATTTAATTGACCTTTTTATTTGTTTTGTACAACGTAAATATATTCCTGGAAGACTCTGAATTCTCACTTCCAAGTTATTTTCATGATAAATGAAGTAGCTTTCTTCCTTTCAGTAGTGAAAACTTACAGTTTGAATCCTAGCAGAGCAAAAGAGTAAGTGTCTAGGGAACAGTATTGGGGTTTGAAATGTCCACATGACCCCTCTGAATTCAGTCACACGTGATCACATGCTGTGACCTTGGGAAAAGACATTTCAGTCTCTTTCAGATGAAAAGGCAGGAGTATTTTGGTTTCATTACTTACCTGAGTCAAGCCATTATTGTGTTTCAGCTGCATTTCTCACCGACTAAATAAGGACCACATTAGTTCCTGTCTCATGTGCAGGGTCGTCAGTTCAGTATTGGCTATTGGATTGTATTAGTGATTTTATTGTTTAAGAAAAGCTAAAGTCAGTATGTACAAGAGCTGTGAAATAAAAAGATACTGTTCAAGGTCATTGACACAGTGAAGGTCAGCACATTGCAGGCCGTCAGACATGCCAAGTGTAATATTTTGACAGAGCAGGTTGACATTGACAACATCTCTGAATGGGTTTTTGCCTGGGAGTTCATGAAAGATAATGGTGGGGAACAGATGTCAGAAGCGTATAGATTTTTCTGAGAAAAGAAGAAATGCTAAAAGAAATGAGGATTACATGAGAACAGGTGATCACAAAATTAGAATGTCTGCAGGCTGACAGCCATAAGAACAGATGGAAACAGAATTCAGACTGAAGTGGAAAGGAAATACAGAAAAAACGCAGACGGTCTTAGAGTGTAGTGCACATATGATCTGCTGTACTATACATATGTAGGCGTGAATACAAAAATAAAAGGCAAAAACAAGCTCTATACATGTGAATAAACCTGTGGATTTAAATGTTACAGAGCTCTACAATGCTTAAGTCAATTGGTCTGATTCTTACTTGGTTTTCACATTTCAAAGTGGAGCTAAAGCATCGCTATAGTGATTTGGTCCAGAATAAATTACTTCCAAAAGGGAGGACAATGGAGCAATGAAAAATTCAACACAGTGCCAACACGGGTGAGATTTGCATAATTAGAATTTTGTACAGCATCTAGCTCTACAGTCAAAGTTCTCCTGAGCTGAACTGTTACATTAGAGTGATGAGAAAGAGTAGATGGAAGAAAGGCGGTTAATCGATGTCACTAAGAAGAATGAGGAAGGGAGAGGGTTGCCATCTCCCTTGTAGTTATGGTCATGTAGGTATGAAACATTCAGAGTTTCCACTGATATTCCTGCATTAGTGGAAGTCTGCTATGGAAAGAGAGAGCTGAAGGGCATAGGCCATCAAAAAGACTTTCACTGCTACAATGTTCTGGTTCTCCACGAGAAAGTCTCCCAGCCCAGCTAAAGCAGCAGTTCTGTGATATCAGTAAGCCCTCCAGAGCTAGGTGCCTGTCGTGGTTTAGCCCAGTCAGCAACCAAGCCCCACACAGCCACTCGCTCACTCCCCCCATGCCGGTGGGATGGGGGAGAGAATTGGGAGAGTAAAAGTGAGGAAACTCATGGGTTGCGATAAAGACAGTTTAATAGGGAAAGAAAGAGCCGCGCACGCAAGCAAAGCCAAACAAGGAATTCACTCACCCCTTCCCATGGGCAGGTGGGTGCTCAGCCATCTCCAGGACAGCAGGGCTCCATCACGCGTAATGGTGACTGGGGAAGGCAAACGCCATCACTCCCAATGTCACCCCTTCCTCCTTCTTCCCCCATCTCTATATGCTGAGCATGACACCATATGGTGTGGGACATCCCTGGGGTCAGTTGGGGTCACTGTCCCGGCCGTGTCCCCTCCCAGCTTCCCGTGCCCCCGGCACAGCACGGGGAGCTGAAACAGTCCTTGACTAGTGTAAGCGCTGCTGAGCAACAACTAAAACATCTCTGCATTATCACCACTGCTTCAGCACAAACCCAAAACACAGCCCCATACCAGCTACTGCGAAGAAAAGTAACTCTGTCCCAGCTGAAACCAGGACAGCACCTCACTGCTGCTGAATCTGTAGGTGAAGCAGGATGAGAATAATAGGCTCTTCCTGCTACTTGCAAAGGCATTTGGAGGTGACGTTCATTAAAGGCTGGAAGGTGGGGGGGGGGATAATCTGGTAACGGGAGCTATGCGAGCACTTTTCTTAGACAGACTGTTACCACCTGGGAATTAAGAGAGAAACTCATAATCCTCTGAATTCTCATGGCCTATTTGAGTGAGTTTGTAGGTCTCAGTTATAACACAAGAGCATAGTATTAAAAGACCTTGTAATGATTAGTAGGCTTGCTGGAAGACTCAACAGAAAGATAAGGATTCTTGTTTCTCACTTAAAAAAAAATCTACTTTTTCTGTTCTGCTAGAAGTGTACTAATCGGGAATTCTCTGAGCGAATTTAGTTCTGTTAATGCAGTATCAAAATGTCACTGTGTTAGCTGATTTTATGTGTTCCCCCCAGTCCTGTCCTCCCCTGCCATCACCCTCCCTGAATCTTGGAGCCTCTGTTAGCACAATATGAGTAATCCTATGTAGGTCAATGGTATTTCAGCCAGTTGTTCTCAACATCAGCACACGGATATTTTATATTGTTACAGAAAATGGGTTTTGTTATCCCCTTCAACACAGGCACAGGAAAATTGTGAGGACACATCTTTGGGTATGTCTACAATATTCAGGTTAATAACCTATTAATAAACACTGTTCAGGCCAGTATGCTGCCTGTATGAGTGCAGAGTGTGACATTCAATCGCAGTTACTCTTACTGGGAGATATGATCAAATTGTAGGATGTTCCTTTGTTAGTGACTGCCTCTTTCACATGGACCCTTTCCTGATCTACTTGTTTTTCTTGACTACATCTGCTTACTAAAAGTAGCCATTTAAAACTTTGCATTTCAGTGTTAAAGCACTCTTCACGAAGGTCCATGTATTCCCTACACAGGGCAGGACTGAAGGCAAACATGTCCCGCGTACCCCGTTTTCTTGTATTTAATATTACAGTGCGGTGTGACAAGTATACTATTGCTGCATGAATGTTATGTGGATATTATGGACGTAATAGAGCTAATTACAAGCATGGAGAATGAGAAAAGTTTTAATGACACTTATCGTGAGGTGAATGTCTTTTGTGATTTGCAGTTGTGAAGCAGTATTTTGTGATATTATTGTTACAAGGATCACCTGAAAGTTCACGAAAAGTTCTGTGGTAACAGATGTGTCATGCTTATTTTAAATTACAATTAGATTTGTCCATTCCACCAGAGGATTTACTGTGCTTGTATGGACAGCTGTATAAAGAAGTAGCATAGCACCATTTGATCTATAGAAGTGTATTTTCTGCTTAGGAAGCTTTGCTTTGATTTCCTATTTCCTGTTCCTATTATTTTATTGTGAAAGGAAATGGAGGATTTTATTACAATTATTAAGCATTTTCCTACCTAAAGAGTGGTAAGACAAGCTGCTTCCATCAATGAAATCAAGATACACACAGACACATATCAGTTATAGCAAACATTTACAATGCAAGGAGGACAATAACCTTTTTTTCCTTTAGTAAGGCAAACTACATTGAATACCAAATGGGAATTCATCAGATTGCTGCAGTTCTGTGCTTTGGTGTGAGTGTGATAAATGGCAGAAGTTGCAGAGCCAGGCTGTTCAACATTGTAGTCAAATAGTACAATAAATACAGAGGAATATAATTTACATCTAACATCTTTCAGGATAAACTTGGCAAATGTAATTTGCACCCCTAGGGAACGGTGTGTTCAAAAAGAGATTTTTAAAGTGTCTCGCAGAACATGTATATTCTTGTTTCTATAAACTTGACAATGGCATTGTTTTGCTGTACAAGTTCTCTTATATCATGGGCTTCTCCTTGTATTTTTCATTATCTCAGAATTCTGTGATTGTTGCTTATCAGATGAGGAAAGAAGCACACGCTATTTTAGAGCTGGTCTTTTGGGGAAAAGGAAAGCGACAGAACTGGCTTCCTGTACACGGAGTAGAATAGCCTTCCTCAGCCTTTCTCAAAAATTTACAGCTCATTTTCTAAAGGTATCTTCAAAGTAACTGGGGAATAAAAAGAGGATTTCCAGGGGCACTTTGAAGGGCATACGTGCTTCTATTCTGTATTGTATTGCTCAGCGTCACTGCTCTGATTCCTGGTATCTGGCACTCTGAATTATGACTGCTACCCAAACCTCTTTTTAACAAAGAATGCCTATAGTCATACCCACCAATAAAAATGCTGCTCACTAATGGTCCAATCCAATAAAATATCCCCTCCATCTGGCTGCCGACAATCCAGATAAAGAAATCTCTAACTTTAGCCTCCCACAAGCTACAGTATCAGTCTGCTGCCTCTATCCCTGCCCTTCTAGTTTTCTCAGCTTATTTTTCTGATCGCTCTCCATCCCAGTTCTGTAAAATTAGTAGGTTAAAAAATCTTAAATACTAACTTTTTTTCCTTTTCTTATTTGTTAAGTATAATCTGTATTACATTTTAAAATTATGTTGGGGAGAAATCAGATGAGCAGCGGTGAGTGGGCGGCATCTGCAGGAGATGCAAAGGCTAGCAGGATGAAGAAATCGGTAACTAGATTAGCCATGCATGAAATCAATTATTTGACTGTATCCTATCTGTTGTTGGTTATAATTCAGATACCCTCTACTGTCTGTTAGGATTCCAGGCCACGTTTGCTCTTGCGGCAGTCATAGCTCTGCTTTCTGGATAGAGACCCAAGCAGCAGATGATGATTGGGATGGGGATGAAAGGCAAAAGGGGTGGGGGAGTGAGCAGGAGGGGAGGGAGAGAAGAAATCACACCGGTTCAAGCAAAGATACAGTGATGGAGGACAAAAAAGGAGGATGAAACAGAAGGGAGGGAAACTGCACAGAGTCTTTAAGCTGTGGTGATTCAGTCACTCCACACCAAGGAAAATACCATTGCCATGTAAGTCAACACTTCTTTCAGAGGCTGCTTTGGGGGCAGGGGAAAAAACGTCCACAGTGTTCTAACAGTAACGTGACTTCATGCAACTACTTGCATGTCAACTTACCCTAGACTAAAAGCCTCTGAAAGTGTTGGGGAAAACTACCTAAAGAAATTCAAATCGTTTTTTTTGGTGAATACCGGAACAGGAATACATTCTAAAACTAAGTTAACTGTAAATGAGGAATAAAACTCTCGGTGCCCAGCATGCTATTATACAGTTTAATTAGACCTATTTAATACTGTTTGAGATTCCCAGATGGATGATGAGTATTGCACCAAAATACAGGTTCTTAACATCTTGTTTAGGTATCCAAAATTCAATTACCATTGGAGTTCATCATAAAAATAATGAAAAGAAAGCAGAAAAAAAAGAAAATGTGTTCTATGAAAAGATGCTTAAAAATTAAGAGGGATATCCAGTAGACCCTTTTTGTAATATTCACTTACTCATTTAGATTATTCAGTTGCTTGAAAATGTTTACCGATATGTTTTTCTAGCCAAGGATAGTCATAAAAGAATAGAAGAGGGAAATAAGCACATTAAAAATATCTCTGTATATCAATGAAGAGATGTAGGTGTAATATATACTATGTAATATATTGTGTATAATTATTTATAATAATACATATAACATGCATACATAAATACTAATCCTCCTAAAATATTGAACAACTGTACATGAGCCTCAGTGACATAGGGAGGAAGTTACATAATTGTTACAAGAAGGACACATACCCCTTTAATGTATCAGGATGGTTAAAGAATGTGGTTTATTCCTGAAGAATGATAGTCCACAATGCTGTAATAGTCCTGTAGATGGAAGTGCACAGGCATTTCAATAAAAAAAATTTTTAAAATTATAATTAAAATTACAATATTGGCAAAGCAGTCAAATAATATCTTAATTTATCTGATAAAACATGCATGTTGATTTTCAGGGATTGAAAAATACAATTTTTGATACAGTTATGTGTGGTTTGGGGTTTTTTGGTGTTTTGGTCTTTTTTTTCCTAATTTTAAATTGTAAATTTTTATCTAGTTGTAGAAGTTTTACAGGTATTGTTAAATGCAAGGAATGATGATAGGCTGAATTACCCTAGGTAAAGATAATGCAAAATTTATCTAATTTTTATTCTGTTTTATTCAGGGAAAGAGCTGTGCTAGCCTACAGAAAAGACATATAATATTTTCTGGATATTGACATTCTGTTTTCCAATATCTCTGCATTCATTAAAAAATCCCAAAGCACAACAAAAAAACAAACAACCACAAAACGCTTCATTCTAAATTCATAAATAAAACCTTCAGGAAAACCTGTTCAGTGATGACAATCTCACCCTGCGGTTTTTCTGAAAAAAGTCTTCATTTGTATGTGGTCTCAGTCTTTCTGTGATATTTATGGAGTTTGTGTGGAATAGGGTCTGGAAGATGATTGGATAAAATGGCAGCAGCTGTGGTCTTTTGCTGATCATCAGTCCTCTTTTACTTCCTTTTTTCTCAAAAATGGGAAAAGAAGGGTGATTTTGGTAATGAATATTACAAAATAGTTTGTGAATTACCTTTTTTTGGCCTGATTTTTGAAAGAAGACTTTCAGTTCTTTTTTTTTGGTAACTGGGAATAACAGGAGTCTTGCCCAAAACTTCCATAGGAATGTGAATACGTTATAAGATCCAGTTCTCATTCCCCACTTTGCTATGGATTTTCAAAGAAAAAAAAATCTACAATCTGCCGACTACCTAAGAGATAAGCTCGTTCCCCAAGGTTATAGGAGCATTTGGGTTTTCTTTTCTTACATCTACTGGAGCTGCCAGGCAAATTACCTACACCTAATCCACATTTGAATACGTATTTCACCTGTCGTTTATGAAATGCATTCTATGGTGTCATGAGAACCAAGTTCATACTGTTGCTCTAGTCCACAACTACTTTTCAAGAATAAAATATCTTGAATAAGTATAAACATGGGCATTAGCCTCTTAGGGTGTCCTGAGTTATATTGTGAGTGAAATGCTGGAACGCAATTCCTGTCTATTGTAGCTACTGGCTTTGCTATTCAGCCTCAGTTTGTGTGGTAGTGAATGCTTTATACCAGTAAACACTGGGACATAATATTAAAAACTATGTTTATGATGGTGAGCTAACACATAGCTGTGCTGATCTTTTAGTTTAGGATCTCTCTCTGTTCTAAAATTTAGGGAGATATTTCTACAGGTATTTAGACTTGAAAGGTGTAAATACATCTCCAGCAGCATTCTCCAAAGCTTACATGTGTCTACCTACCTTCAGCTTCTCATTGAGAGTCTTCTTTTACCAGCCCTGCAAACCGTCAGGCGTGCATATACCTTCAGTTATGTAGCCCAAATACTTCTCAGTGACAGATATGCATTGAATTTAAAGAAAAAGAACAAACAAAAAAATGAGCGCCTGTGCTGGAAAATATATGCAACATGAATTTCAGGGGTGTGAAGCATACACAGATTTGTTTGATATCAGTGGCAGCTGAGGTTCCTCAGCATCTCTAAAAATGAAGCAAAAGAACAGTTACCATGGAAATGTTATTTTTGAAAGTGCTAACTTAGGTGGAAGACAGGTCAAGATAAAATGTTTTTAGAAAAAGAAGGAAGGCACTTTTTCCTTTCTGGAATATTTTCTTTTAATGTTGATTTCAGCACTAGATTAATCCTTTTGTGTAGCTTGAGTAAAAAAAAAAACCCTTTTCATTAATCACAATTACTCTATACATGTTGTCCAGTTAGCTTGCAGCCTGGTCTGGAAGCACACCTATTTTAAAAGCAAATGGTAGTTTCTTAATTAAAGAGAAGATATCATGAAATGAAGTAAAAATGAAAAATGGAAGGAATTTTAAAGGAAATATATATACCACAAATGGTGACCTTGAGCTGTGTTTCTAATAGTGGTTTTATATATACACAGATAAGACTTCAATATAAATCATGTAAAGCATTGTATTTGTGCGAACTGTTGTGAATACTTTTTATAGATGTGTAAATTGCTTGGAGTGAAAATGGCGGGAAAAAAACCCCAACCAGTAATTAATATAGTCTAAAAGCTTGGTAACATCGAATATTTATGTGACTGTTACTTTATGTTATTTCAGATACGTTTATGTGTTCTATATCTGTTAAAGGCAAAAAAGAAAGTCAGATGAACCATATGAAAGGATTATTTGGTAGGGGCGTACCTCAGGACTGGCTTTATCAGCTGGCAGTGCGTAGCGGGAGGTACCCCTCTGCACAGGTGTTATGGTTTCAGCTGGGACAGAGTTAATTTTCTTCACTGCAGCTGGTGCAGGGCTGTGGTTTGGACTTAGTATGAGAATAACACCGATAACACACTGATGTTTT
>VZTV01081890.1:0-25867 GCA_013400875.1 Anhinga rufa | reverse complement strand
CAGAAGGCAGAGGTAGCTGGCAGTGCTGCACAACAGGTTGCATAAGATGTGCCATATAATTAACAGCCCGTGCAGCAAATGGCAGGGGTGATGCAAGGGGACAGTCATCCTTCTGGCAATGAGAGAGCATTTGGGGTGCTCCTAGACCAAGAGGGCGAACGTCCCCACGATATTCCAGCAAAGCAGTAAGCAGCACCCTGCTGCACCGAGAGCAAAGACAACTGTCCTCTGCAGTATTTAATAATGAGAATTTGGAGCTACACAGCAATGCATTTTTTGCTGCAATGTAGCTTCCTTTCCAGTTGCAATTTCACTTCAGCTTTTAATGCTGTGCTGCAGCAATTCACCACTGCATCAGGCCTGAAAATACAGCTGCCACCTCGGTCCCTCCATCACTGTCAGCATGACCCCATCCCACCTCTGCAACGCTGTTGGTCATGCTTGAAACAAGAGGAAAAACATTCATCCTTCATTTCACAGGGCTGTTTCAAATCCAAAAAGAAAATATTTTACCTGGGTCCAGAGCAGCAAGCAAGAATCAAGTAGGTCACAAAGAAAACAGCACTGCAAAGAAAAGAAAAAGAGCGGTTTAGGGAGGAAAACACAAGCATTTGTGTTGATGTTGGAGAAGTCTCCAGCTGACAAATTCCAGTGCTCTGCTGCACTGTTTAAAATGCAAGTGCTATGCCAGAAGTTGAGGCTGGGTAGGAGGGCACTAACTACCTCTCGCTGAAGCAGTTTTCTGCCCACAGCTGCCTACTTTGCTTATGCCAGTCCAAGGTGGGATAGCACAACCGTCCCTGAAAAACCTGAAGGATGGTTTTAGAGCAGAGCAAGGGTAGTCCAGGATAGATGGAGCACCCAAATGTATTTGCTGTTGACACCTTGTCAGTGCATGAATTGCTCATACAGAGGTGGCCAGACTTTGCCCCGCATTTCCAGGCACTTCCTGGCTTGGTGGATTCAAGGCATCCTCTTGGGATTTCAGCAGCACTTAAACCAAGATTCACAGGGCTGGTAAAAATGACTTGCCTAAGGCCAGAAGGAAGGTCGATGTCAGAGAAGGGAACTGGTCCCATGTTACTGCACCAGCGCTCAAGGAAGAGTTCAACAACAGGAGGATCCTCTAAGGTCAGTTAAGCTCGCAGACCCAAGCCTAATATGCTGTTGCACAAGCCATCCCCAGGTCACAGGAGAGTTATCTTGCATGATTTGACCCTTCAGCAAAGCAAAAAAATCCAACAGCTGAGGGATGGTCTCCCTCTGCTCTGGACGTCACATAGCCCGGGTGTTTTTCCACAGTGCTGATGGGTTATGGCACAGTGGGAACCTGCTTACCTGCTTTCACCCAGTGCCTGGGGGGGAAAGCAGCTTCCAAGCATGCCGATGGCTGCACGATAGCCGGTCACCTTAGGTCTAATAAATGAACATGACTGCAAAACCCACAGGCCATGATAAATGCACCAGAGATAAACCTGAGCATTGCTCTCCCACGGGGAAACCAGGAAAGTTGGAGTGGACACAGCTGAATAGGTGGAAAGAAAGCGTGTAGGGAGCAGAGAGAGCCGTTGCAGTTGTCCATCTCTTTTGCATCCCTTGTTGCGCATCTGCTCTTGCTTTATTCCCTGCGAGTCATCACCCCAGCAGTAGGAAAACACCCTAGGGCACCCACTTCTATTTTACAGCGATATAGAGAAGGTTGGGGTCTCTGTGTAGGAAAGAGATCCAGACCCAGATCAGGACAAGCAATTGGATGCTATGGAGGGAAGGGTCGGCTCCCTGGGAAGTGAAGGGACAGACAAAATTTAAGTCCCACAAGTACAGAGCCTACCCCTAGCTGGCCCAAGATGGGTTTGCTCCTACTGAAAGATGTAAATGCCAACTGTCCAGTAAGCTGCAGGAGATAAACCCAAAGGTCCAAGCATAGACCTGGGTAGAGCTTGGTCTTGTCTCCCTGCCAGGCAATGCTGCTTCCTCAATCTTCCAGCTGGCCAGGAATTCCTTTAAGGTCAGGGAGGCATGCTGATGCCAGTTCTCTTCTACTACTGCTATTTTGGGTCTTTTTTTTTCTAAGTTATATAAGCTGGTGTCTCACCTCTGGGCCTGGACACATTTCATGATTTGGGTGTGAACCAATTAAAGCCAAGTTCAGAGCCTTGTTCACAGACAATTGCACCGCACACTCTGCCTGCTTAATTAGCAGCACTAACACAAGTGGCATCCAGGAAACCAGCACAACTACAAATATACAAACGCATGGAAGCGAAGCCTACGCTACCTCCGAGCTGACCTTTCCAACCAGGCTTGACTAATGAATGGCATCCCAAATTCTGTGCACTGAGAGCAGCTCAGTGATGAAGACCCAGGCATGACAGCCCCACAAACATCCTAATCCCTCCAAATGCATCCTCGCCCTTAACATTGCCTGCACCCTTCTTCATCTGTTGCATATCAAGGCATGCGATGTAAACCCAGGCAATCTCCTTGCTTTCAATGGGACAAACCCAAAATTAAGCCTTTAAGGTACCCTGGCACCCTTTCAGGTTTCATATCTGGGTTTCTGCACTGTTTT
The DNA here is from genome assembly GCA_013400875.1 of Anhinga rufa. Taxonomy (NCBI): domain Eukaryota; kingdom Metazoa; phylum Chordata; class Aves; order Suliformes; family Anhingidae; genus Anhinga; species Anhinga rufa. The sequence goes on along the minus strand of VZTV01081890.1, from coordinate 23,295 downwards.
CCTGGAAGCTCCCTAGTTTTACCTGGTTTGCTCTGCAAGCAATACTCATGTATTTACTTGGACCCTGGTTTGTAGAGCAGCAAGCCCTCTTCTTGAAAGTATTTGTAGCTATCTAGCATATCTCATGTCTCAGACTCATTTAGGTAAGATTTTCTATCTTCTCACCTCAGAGTTATCCATTAATTCCCCCAGCTCCCCCTCCACGCATATTAGTGCATTTCTTCACACACAAGATACAGAAGTGTTTGGAAAGTGTCTCCACATCCCCACAGCTACATCCAGAGCTGTTTGGAGCATACATGGCCATCGGAGAAGATAGAGATACTCACTAGGAAGCCCAATACCAGGCAGAGTGCGTCTGAATGTACCCCTTGACCGGCTCGCTGCAAGACAGAGAAAAGGGATGCTAAGCAGAAAGCACAGGAGTGCCAATCACTTCACAGGTTGCTGCTAAATTAAACCTGGGAATGCACACAGGGTGATGTATGCACACATACCATGGGGTATGTGGAGGAAAAAAAAACCAAAACGAAACAAAACAAAAACCCCACAACAACCTACAGCTGAATCTACCCAGCAGACTGACCAACTGGAAAGATATTCAACCTGTCAAATTGGAAAGACAGCCCTGCTGTCATCAATTACACAGTCGGGCTTGCTTGGGGAAGGGCCACTGCCTTCTCTGAGAAGTGATTAAACAGCTGAAATCCTCAGGCTGACAGTGATTCATTATTTATTCTGGAGGCAACGTGAGCTGCACATGCCCAAAATGCTCAGTCACCCGAGCTGGAGACAGCTGCTGCTCAAGCATGTGGTATCTGCTTCTGCAAGGGNAAAAAATGCAGGTATCTACATAACAGACAACACTCCCCAAGTAACATGTCATTCATCAGGAGCAGGTCATACACAGGACAAAGCAAGCACTACTGCTACACAAAAGACCTACCAGAAGGTGAAGAAAGCCACAATAACGACAGTGACCAAAAGCTGGACCATCAGGATGGCATAAACCTGCAACGAGAGGCAGCCCATGGGCGACCCGCAGACTCTCGGCTTGCCACCCAGGGAAGCCAGCAGAGTCATTGCAGCCAGGTCCCTCCCGGGGCTCAGAGCTGGTCTCCTGCCCTCACAGGGGAAGGCTGAGCCTGGAGAGCCTTACCTTCCTGATGAACACTCTGCGCACATTCCTGTCATCCCAGCTGAAGGTCGTGAGCATCTCTGTGTCTCCTGGGTACCCACCACTGCCATAGCTCGGGCTCGTGCCTGAAGCAGAAGCCAGACAGATCAGCTCCCATCGCCCAGTTCCCTCCCCAGCTGCAGTAATCTGGCCCCAGTGATTGATTACAGCTCCAGAGGCCCAAACTTCAAGGTTTTCTTGTTGCACTGCAGAACAAAGGCTTGCTGGGATGCACTCTGCTCCCTTCCCACTCCTGCATCTTATGAGGACTATCTCAGAGGACAGAGCGGGGAAACCACTTCTGCAAACTCCAGCATGACAAGGACACCAGGGTTAATTCCTGTCTATGGCAACACTGTATTTTTAATGGCAGTTAGAGGGCTCGTATCATATCCTTGCTCACCTTTCACTGAATATTAAAGCATCCCCCCGAGGAGCCATGACTCAGCACCTCGGTCATTCCCATCAGGAGCTCTGGTGCAGGAGGATTCCCTCGCTGCTCTGTAATTGCCTGAGCTTACACTGTGTCTGCACCACGTCTTATGTCAACAGTGTGCCCTCTCCTCTGAGAGAGCCTCGTTACCGCCAGCCTTCCCGTAAGGTCTGCCCCTGAATCCAATTTCCATGCAGGGAGTCAGAGGATGGTTTAGCAGCAAGCTTAAACAAGGGGGAAAACAACCCCAATGCTACTGCTTCCAGTAGCTTCCCCAAAAATTGTCACACCACACGACCCAGCCCTGCTTTGCCGAGGCCTCTGTAATACAAGCTCTTGTTGCTGGAGTTTCCCTGCAGATGGGCAAGGAGGAAGGCTGCACCATAAAGTGTCAGTTTGCTCTGCAGCCTGAAGGGAGATGGAGGGAAACATCGGAAAACCTCTGCCTGCTGGGGAGGCAACTGTGCCAGCAGCCGGGGCAAAGGTAACAGTGAGGGTACTGGAGGGCAGGGGGCTGCGAGGAGAAACCCAAAGCAGCACCTTCTCCCTGCTAAGATCAGGAGCACAAGTTAGATGTAAGAATCAGCCTTCTCTGAACCTCACGCTCAAGAAAACATAAAAAAAATACTGAAACCTCAGTTGTCTTAGCGCATCATTCCCCTGTGCTATTCACTTCTCCTGCAAATATCCTCTTCCGTGTTACTAATAGTATCCCCACCTGGGTTTCCTATAGAATGAAGGCTTATGCGATTACACCAGCTATTCATTCATGTCTCTGCCTGTTTGACAGATGCCTCCCCTCCCTCTCAAAGCTTTTTTGCTCAGTGATACTCAGATCCTCCAGGTAGATGGAGGAAAGACCCTCTCAGACTCAGAGGACAGGCTGCAGACACCAGGAAAGCCAAGACTCCGGTCCTGGATTTCTTCTGTTTTACTGGTCAAAGGCTGCTTGCCTTTATTGCAGAAGCCTCATCATAAAGATGCCCCTGGCAGGAAATAGATCCCTTGTGTTCTTCACAGAATCATAGAATGCTTTGGGGGTTGGAAGGGACCTTTAGAGGCCATCTAGTCCAACCCCCCTGCAGTGAGCAGGGACATCTTCAACTAGACCAGGTTGCTCGGAGCCCCGTCCAACCTGACCTGGAATGCTTTTAGGGATGGGGCATCGACCACCTCTCTGGGCAACCTGGGCCAGTGCTTCACCACCCTCATTGTAAAAAATGTCTTCCTTATATCCAGTCTAAATCTACCTTCCTTTAGTTTAAAATTGCCTCTTGTGCCTAATAAATCTCTAGTCTAAATCTACCTATCCCAGCGGAGACGAAGCTCCTGCAGCGTGCCCTCCCTGCGTTTCTGCAAGATCTGTTATTGCTCATAGGGGCCAAGAGCACCTGAGGCCCATATCCCCAGGACACTTCAGTGCCTCCTGTGTCAAAGCAATCAAGGCATCTAAACACCAAATTAGGCACCAAAATGCCTCGGAGGAACGGAGGGGGTTTCCTCCTCCCTGGCTAGTGCCCCCAGCACCCATTACCTCCCACCTTTGGCCGCATCCGAGGTAGCGAGACAGTGTGTCCCAAGCTCATTATTAAAGAAAGCAACCCAAAGCACACACCACTTCTCCAGCTACCTCCAGTCTCATATAAGCTGTTAGACACAGCCCCATGGCATGTACCCCCCCCAACACACACACCCCCAGACCCTGGTACAGAAGCCACAGCTTGCAGCATGGCTGAGGGCAAGGAATGGGGAGGACATGGAATCAGAGAAGCACACCAGCAGGGATCAGGACACAGCTGCAGAGAGAAAATCCTGCCAGGCTTGTCAGGGAGGGGACAAGAGATGACACATCACCTAAACAAGTCCTCCAGGATACCCAAAATACCAGCATCCTAACCCATTTGGGCTTTACCCATCCTGATTCTTCATGACAGTAGAAAGACCCAGATGGTGGTTAGAGCAAGCTGGGAAGTTATTTATCCCCTCTGTTTCTGACCCCTGAAGGCGAACAAGAATGGGAAAAGCCTGAAAAACCATCAGAGTGTGCAGGAACACACATCTCAAAGGGGCTTAGCTTGCTCTTCTCCCTTCCCTAAACATCTCCATCCCTGCAGCTGCGACCACCCCTGCTGGATGCCAGCAAAGCATGGCAGAGGAAGAGGACTGAGGACTCAGGAGTCATTAAATCCAGTCCCTCCAGCGCTCTCTCCAGTTCAAGCTGTGCTGACCAAGCAGTTGGCCACCCCAGCAGACTTGCTTGCTGGCCACTACATCCTGCATCTGTCTCATCTTGCTGCTAACACAGCCATTCCCCTGCATTGGGCACAGGCGAGCCTTTGTCCGCTTGTCACGACCAAGCAGAAGCTGCACGCAGCACCCAGGGAAGAAAGCTGTTTGTTTACCGAGGAGTCGGCCACACAGACTGATGCTGGAACAATTCAGCCTTCAACTCCAGCCGTGTTTTAGCCTCCACTGGCTCCAAACACCAGCTCATAGCAGCCAGACATCACTGACACCACGACACTGATTTTGCCAGTTCAGCAGCTTCCTTGAAAGCCAGAGTTGAGCAGGAGCTGGAGGGGGGCTGCTGCCTGCAGAGCTGGGAGCACTGCACCAGGGCTCTCCCCAGCCCTGGGAGGTGGCATCGCCCAGTACAGCAAGCTGGGAGGGGGGATTTTCCCCATCCTGGTACTGGGAAGGAGAGCAGGGAGAGAGCACTGGAGCTTAGTCCCACCTCTGGAAGGCAGTGTGGTCTAGCGGTTGGGTGAAATGGTTTTTACATCTAGATATAGACTTCTGTGGCTTATAGCTACAGCTCTAGGGTGAGCTCCATGGACCAAACCGGGCACCACATCCCTGGTTCCCCTCTTCTCCACAAGCCTGCACCCTTCTACCCCCTCTGGAAGGGGCTCACCCTAGGTACAGGCACAGAAGGACTTACTGGGGTCGACGTAAGCCCAGCTGGGGTGGAGCGGGACCGATGGGGGAGGAGGGTAAGCACCAGACTTCATCCCTTCTCCTGCTGTCGCCTCCTCATAGGTCGGAGGAGCTGGTGGAGCCGTGGCATTGTCCTTCTTCTCCCCTTGCCCCTCGGAGTTGGGGGGTTTGTTGTTCACAGAGAGCTGCACAGAAAGGGGCGGGAGGGCAGGACAGGATAGAGAGATTAGACTGTAAAAAACAGCACAGAAACTGCCCTGCAAGGGGAACCCAACAGGGCATGGACAGAGGTCCAGAGGTCTCTCTGTTGGATCCCAGGAACTGGAAGGACACCCAGTAACTCCCGTGAGGTGGCAATGGACCCATCCTTGCACCCCCAGGAAGAAACGTCCTCTGATGTGATTGAGAGAAGAGATGGGAAAACACCTGACATGCTAAAGGGGACGAAAAATTACAGGCAACCAGGCCTGAGGGGAGACGCAGCCTCGCCCAGGGTCCTCCATGGTGCCGCAGGCTCACGTGTAACGCTGGAAAGTGTCCAAGTAATTCTCTCCTTTTCAGCCTACTCCCTTCTACATTTCCCCCTTAAAAAGAGCTTTCAGTTACTAGGCAGAAAACCCTGAACTCTTTCATTTCCACTTATACCCACATTTTGGGGAGTTTCTCCTAGGCCCCGGGAAGTGCTCTGGTTTGGCCCTCCAGTGTTTTCTTCTAGCTCGTTCCTCTCTGCCCATCTAGAGGCTCAGCCTTGCTGCTTTCCGTAATTCAAAGATGCAGCTAAGGGACTTGGGATCCCATGTCTTCGGACTATGAAATCCCAGCAAAGAGCCAGCCTGAGGCCACCTGAGAACTTGCTTCTTCTCGGGAACATTATCCATTTAACCTTCTAGATCTTTGTCATCCTGGGATAAGTTATAAGCCTGGTATCCTGCCCTTGCTGCCAAAGGGGATGCCAGCTCAGCATCAGGGACAGCATCCCCACAGATCACAGGCATGCAGGGCCAGAACCACAAAGAGTCCAAAGTGAAGCAGAACGACTAACCAGCACTGCAACAGATGGCACAGTCCCTGTAAGAAGATCTTAAATTAAAGGTGTAACAGGCCCTTGAAGAGAAAGTCAGCGTACCAGGCAGGAATGTGCACCACGAGCAGACCCGGCTGCATCGGGATAACTGTGCCACCTCCTCTGCCAGCTCATAGGGACTGTCCTCACCCAGTCCTTGGGTGTAGGGTGGCCAATATCATGCAAGACCCCCAGAGATACCCAAGGAGATGCAAGAGGGACAGTGCTGCCTGCATCCAGGCAGCCTCCAGCATCACATTGTTGTCATGGCAATGGTGCACTGTGCTGGCAGAGGATGCATAAACCTCCCCTCCTCAGTCTCTGAGCATTGGAGAACCCCAAAAATCCAGAACTCCCCGGAGCAGGAAGGAGGTGCTCAGGGCAGGTGCCAAGCGCTGACTGCTGGGGCATGGATGGGAAAGCACAAGCACCCCGCTGACCTCCCTGACATCTGGGATGGGTGGAGGAAGCGGCCACAGGTCCAACAGCAGGGTTGAGCTCCACATCCAGCACCAGGAAAAGCAGCCCCCAATGCCGTAACGACACAGCCCTCCTCCCCTTTGCGGAAAACACCTCCATCGCAGGGGCCAACGCACAGGGCTGTGCACGGGTACCCAGCTCCCTCCCTCCACAATTGTTTTATTCCTTAAGTCCCCTCCCTGTGACCCGTTTCCCCCACATACACACACCCCAAACGTGCAGCAGTTATGCAAGCAGGACGACTCATCATCCAAGCACTGGCCTCCCACCTACCTTCCCCTGGGTCATGGCTCCCCGCCAGCAATGCTGCCAGACCCTCGCAGCAGGAGGGAGAAGGCCGTATCCGAGCACTGGCCTCCTCACCGGGTCCCTTCTGCCCCCGCTCCCAGGGTGTTTTGGGGCTGGCTGCAGCCGCTGCAGCCTCCGCAGCCTGTGCTGATGCCTTCACCTTCTAGCAACATCCACCGAGCAACGGGCACTGAAGGGAGGACCGTACCATTCCCAGCCTGCAGCACAGGGGGAAGCCGGGAAAGAAACAGCTCAAACAGGGGCAAGCGGCCACCAGCAGCGATGGGGAGGACGCACGGACACGGCGGCGGCGGCAGGGTCCCGCACCACAGGGCGGGAAGCAGCCACCCCAGAGATGCTGGACTCGGGGCTGGGATGGCAAAGGGGAGGGAGACACGAAAGATGCTTTGCTGCAGCATCTCTTTGCTGCAGCATCTCTTTGCTGCAGCATCTCTTTGCTGCAGCATCTCGGAGGCAACCACGGGCCGGGGAGCAGCAGCTTCCACAGGCCCTGCTGCAGCCGGGCACAGCAAGGAGGGCTATCGCGGCCGGGCTGGAGGCTCCCCTGGGGCAGAGGGAGCTTGCCCTGAGCAAAGCTCTGTAACAAGAGAGCAGGAGGAAGGAATTGCAGAGCCCTGGCTCCCTTCCTGACCCTTTCCAGGCTTTGTATGGAGCAGGACGGAGATGATAAGGCTCATTTGCCCACATGGTTGTCCTTTCTGGACCAATGCAGCCCCAGCTGGGGGGCACAGGGTGGGTTTGGAGGTGTCCCAGGAGAGCACAAGCACCACGCGGCCCCCATCACCAAAGCAATATTACCAGTTCAGCCCCATGAAGGAGAGGGCTGAACGGGGAATCCAGTTCCCAGCCCAGGGCAAGCCCAAGGGAAGGGGCGCAGAGTGAATGAGGTTTTGCCCCCCCCATGACAGGACCTGGGGGAATTACAGTCTGGAGAGCACAGTGAGATGAAGACAGCCCAGCCACAGCAGGAGAGAAAAAAAATGGCCCTTTACATAGTGAAATGCTTCACACGGGCAGAAAATTTGTCCAGGAGAGAGGAAGACCCAGACATTACAAACAATTAAATGCACGGAGATCCAAGCTTGTGATCAATGAGAGAAGCCAGCAGAGCAATCTTGCGCTGTGTTCCCACAAAATGAAAGCACAATTTTGGGCAGTTCTGGGACTACTGTCGGCCTGGGGGCTGTGCCCCTACATCCCAGCTCCCCACATCCTCCCTCCAGTCCTTCCCCAGTCCCTTCAAGTCATTTATTGCTTGTCATGTCATAAGCCTGCATCACACCTCAAATTATTTTGCCGAGTCTATAATACAGGTCCAAAAAATAGATTAGCTTATCCATTTACTCTGCCATGAAAAAAAAAGACCCTGCCACATTTTAGGCTCCCTAAACACAGGCCTAGAGAAGGTGAAGAACAGGCTATCTGCAAGGAAAGGTTGTTGAAGAAAAAACAAACCAACAAACATCCCCAATCACAGCTTCTGCAAAAAAAGCAGGCAATGGAAGGGTTAAAAGGAAAGCACGAGCTGGAAATGAAAGAATGCAGCCAAGCAATGTACAGCTGGCATCCATACAGACCTAGCCCCAGCTATTCAATTGGAAAGAGAGGCAATTACCACAAGGACTGCCAAAACTTGTCAGGGTTATTCAGAATCAATTAAGTGCCTGTTAACCACAAGCTCCTCAAGGGCTTTCATTCTCCTCGAGGTTGAGCAGAGGCATAAAACTGGGCAGGTCCCAAGTGATGGAGAGAAACTCAGCCCAGCAGGTGGGGTTCTCACTGCTCCGACTGAGCACAAGGAAACCATGCTCGGCTTGTTGATCCCCTTCAAGCATGAGGCAAGGGGTCAAGGGCTTGGGTACAGAAACTCCAGGTGATGCGTGGCGTTCTGGTGAGAAAGGAGACACCCATTTTCTTAACAAACCCCAGAGGGACTCATCCCAGCTGCAGTCCCTGGCCGAGCTGGATTCCTCAGTGGGATAATGTAGGATCCCACATGCTCTATCCCAGGCTGAAGATGCTTCAAAGAGCTAAAGTACTGGGCCTGGAAGAGGAAAAACCCTCAGCAAAGAAAAGCAGATGGCATTGCCTACCACAACAGCCTCCCTCTAAATAAAAAGCAGCAGGAAGGGAAGCCAAACCCATCCACCATCCTGCTGTCCAGAAGGCCCATTCCCACCCCATGAGCTCCTGGAGGGTTCTTGTTCTTTCCTCGTGTCATGGTTTCAGCTGGGATAGAGTTAATTTTCTTCGCTGTAGCTGGTGCAGTGCTGTGTTTTGGACTTAGTATGAGAATAATACCGATAACACACTGATCGTTTAGCTGTTGCTGGGTAGTGCTGAACTAGTCAAGGACTTTTCCAGCCTCCCGTGCTCTGCCGGGTGCACAAGAAGCCGGGAGGGGAGGGGGCACAGCCAAGGGAGCCGATTCAAACTGGCCAAAGGGATATTCCACATCACATGACGTCATGCCCAGTATATTAACTGGGGGGGTTGGCCGGGGCGGGCAGCAATCGCAGCTGGGGAACCGACAGCGTCGGTCGGCGGGTGGTGAGCGGTTGCACCGCTTGTGATTTTCTGGGTTTTGTTCCTCTCCCTTGTTCTTTTACTTTTAATTATAGTATATTATCCTAATCATTGTTATTATCATTACTATTATTGCTATTTTATTCTAATTAATAAACTGTTCTTATCCCAACCCACGAGTTTTCTTGCTTTTGCTCTCCCGATTCTCTCCCCCATCCCACAGGGGTGGGGGCAGTGAGTGAGCGGCTGCCTGGTGCTTAGTTGCCGGCTGGGGCTAAACCACGACACCTCGCTACCCAGCCCCAAAATAAATCCAGCAACAACAGGGAATATTTTCATGGAGCTCTGGGAAACCATTGTGTCTTTCCCCAGCCAGGAAAATGATCTGGGAGAGCTCATGGGCTGCAGAGCTTGAAATGAGCCTCACCTCTGCCATGGAGCAGACAAGGACAACTCTGCCCAGCTGATAGCAATGAAAAGCAGGGCCCTTCAGCCCTTGCAGGCACCATCCTTCTCCAGCAAAAAAGCTGCTCTAAACCTGCTTCCTTGCTTTCCTGTTTGAGCTAGAAGCTCTTAAATGTGCCACAGTCCTACCAAGAAGGGAATTTTCTCTAGGTCTTCTCTTTTCCCAGTCTCACAGATGCATTAGGAGGATGAGCACACACAAGAGCCAGATTCCAGATCGTGATGCTCACACAGAGCATCACAGCAACCGTTCAACACCCCCCATCCAGCCCCCCCCAGCTGCTGGTGTGGCTCAGCATCAGGCCACAGGAGGCAGCCATTTGCCTGCACACACATATCTTTAATACTCAGGTTAAAAAAAAAAGTCTCTGTCAAGGCCACACCCTTACAAATCCACAAGGGATTTTGTAGGGATTAAACCCATTTTGCTGAACACTCAATCACATCAAAAACAAGATAAAGAAAACCTGATGGGATAATTAAGGGATCTGCTGCACCAACATACATGATGGCACACCCAGGAGCCCTCTGTAAACGTGCTTTCCCCCATCCCCAAGAGGGAAAATCCTCCACTGGCAGTGAATGCTTTGCCATAGACTTCAAAAAAAAAAAAAAAAAACATTTAAAAAGCAGTAATTTACCCTAGGCTTTCAGGCTGATGAATTATCCATGGATTATTAATGCTAAATCCTGCTGCCAGCCTTAGTTCCTAGATGGGAGATTAACAGGCAAGCTGTGAATATCAGGACAGGCATAAAGAGGGGTTTGGAAGGATAGAAGAAATAAAAACACCCTATTCTTGAGGGACAAAGCCCTTCCTTCATCTCTCATCCTGCCAGCATCCCAGGCACGGGGTAGGCACGGAGCTCCCTGGTGCCTATCAGCCCCACGTGAGCCACCCCAGAGCCTCACCTCCATGAAAGGCAGAAACCTGCTCCCCAGAACCAGTATCTCCCTCCCTGGCCAGCTCATACCTTCTTGCTCTTGTGCAGAGTCCTTCAGCTGAATTAGCCCTCCTTCCTTCCCAAGCTGTTCTTGAAGAGCAGAGATAGCTTCCCCTTACCATGCAGTATAAGGAACCAGACAAGCTGAACTATTTGGGGTAGGTTGTTCTTGTCACAGGCTTCTGCAGCGAGCAGCAGTCTCTAGCTTGGGCCCTAGTAGCTAACACCAGAGCCTGAGCTAAAAAAAAACCCCAACCCTCCAACACCCCCTTTATACCATCAGTTTTCCATTGCCTAGAAGAAAATCCTGCAAACTGCCCAGCTGAGCTGTCACACCTGATCACAGGCATCCCAGCTGCTGGGTAAAATTAACTTAAGCCCTCAGAAGGGCATTTTAATTAGAGAGGGCTCAAACCCCGGTGGTGGGCAGTAGCTGCAAGTCAGCTGGGGGCCATTATCCGAGTAAGTTTCTTGGTTGCTTGCAGTCGTTTGCCCGTGCCATGGGGTTAAGATGGTGCCAGGACTTAGGTGCTTTGAGAAACTTTGCCCTATTTTTATTTTTTTTCAGTGCCTCCAGAGCTGTGGTGTGTGATTTCAGTATAAATTGCAGGGAACCGGTCCCAGTGGTGAGGTTAAAAAATAAACGGAAGCAAAATCCGTGATACCCACGAACCACGTCAGAGAGTTAACAACAACACACGCGTGTACACCAACCAACCACATAAGTAAATGTAAAGATGAGGCACTCCCCAGGATTAAATTGTTCAGCGGCTCAGGAGTGCATTTCACTCATCGCTGCCAGAAGAACATGTTCTTACCACCATCATGTGCATTTGATGCTGTTAAACGAAAGGAATTGCACAAGTATGCAAACTTGCCTCACTGGGAGTGGGGGAACAAAACAGGTTTGGGTGACACTTCGAGTGACACCTTCATGCCACTGTGCAGTTTCTTCTTTAAACTATTATGAAGGAACTTTATATAAGACAACCCAGGGATGCGCACAGGAATTTTTGTTAAATTCTTGTGAGCCCATACAATGAGTGACCCGTGGCCTTGTGGTGACACAGCAGCCCGACGCCCAGGACCCAGACAATCAGCAGGGAGAAGAGATGGAGGAAAGAGCTTTGCTGCATTCCAGAGCCCAAATTTCCAGCGCTGAAACTGGCCTAGAATCCAGGTTTGTTGGTGCTGTCCTGGAAGGAGCCTCTGTCTTTGCCCTGGAAGCTCAGTTAGAAGTGAGGAGCTTTCCCATCCGGCCTAATGATGTCCCAGGAAGAGCTTGTAATATGTTCCCTGCCTTCCTTGCCCATGTCCCCGAGCGAGCAAACACCTTTGTGTTTGTTTCCTCCTTTGCGTAGCTCCAGAGTTCCCAGCGAGCCACTTCCTTCCTCTCTTTCCTCCTTAAAACACAGCTTCCCCATTACATCCCTGCACACATGACTTTGCTAGGTTGGGAGATTGATGCCTGCCTTGCTTGAATTTCCTCAAACTCGCCCATTTGGCTGCAGATTTCTCTCCCACCATTATACCATGAGTGACCTGATATGCACTATCTGGGTCTGTACTGCCTTGCACCAGGCTGTCCTCATCCGAGATCAGGGCTTCCATGCTCCACACTAACCTAAGGTAGAAGATTTGCAGTCTTGGTGTGTACCCTTTGAGTGGGATTTTCACAGTATGACAATACCCCCTGCCCCAGCGAGACCCGGCCCCTCTTGGATTCACACTGCAGCAAACTTAGGAGCTCCATCAGACCAGCAAAAGGAAGCGCAGAGCTCCCCGGGCAGCTCAGTCCCCACCCAGGAGAGAGCAATGCTTTCCACATGCTGGACTTCACTGGCAAGGTCTTGGAGGAGCTTTATACAATTCACTCTACTCTCCACTTTATACAATTCAAGGAAGTGAAGCAAATTGCACAGATAGCCCAGGGCCAGATCCCATCAACACAGGCATAAATCAATGCAATAGCCCAGATTTAAAAGAAAAAAAAAAAAAAGTCCTCAAAAAGTCTTTCTACCAAAGAAGGATGGCAATTCACGCTGCTGACAACCCAATCCCTGTGCCGTGCCCAAAAACCCACACAAAAATCAAGTAACTAACCACAAACAAAAATATCCCACGCTGAACCTTTATTCTCAAAATGGGCAAAGAGCCAGAGGCTTTATGAAACCAACTTTGTGGTTCCCTTACTCTTGCAGCCTTGGCATGGAAGTTGGTGGCTGGGTAGCACCATAAAACAGAGAGAGAAAGAGGCACATTGGGGAAAAGAGGATGAAAGGCAACAGACAGACAGATAAAAAATGGTAGAAGGAGGGAAGAAAACCTTTAAAAATTTAAAGAAATAAGTTGTTGCATGTGTTATGTAAAAGTATAAATTTTAGGAGAGTTTTGGAGTCCGTACTAGCCCTTTCCCAGTGTATGTTGATCACACAGACCTCTGCAGAATCCAGCATGGTGGAAAGGCCCAATGGCCAACTATGAAGGCTGTTGTGGTCTTTTCATGGGTGGTATCCAATCTATCGAACTGTTCTGCTCCTTCCCTGCTTTTCCCACTTTCCCAGATTCAACATAAATCTCTATCTGGGGTGGGAGGAACTCCCTGAAGCAACATGGGAAACATAAAAAGCATAAAGGTATTGTTTGATATAAAAGTGATCATCACCAAAGCAGTCTCAGCTAGCAGCTCGGTGGAGAGGACCTTCTGGGAACTCACACCAAGGTCCTAACCTTGTCCCTGATGCTGTCCCAGAACAGAGTAATGGTTTCCAAGCCAGTGTCCAAGCCCCTGTAAGGATAATTTCAGGCAGAGGGAAGCTGGTGGACGCCCGTGGCCCTTGGACAAAGTCAAAACGTGAAACTGTTCTTGCCATCACGGCTCTGGGCCAACCAACCTGTTCACCTGCTGCACTACTTTTCCCTGGAGCCCATCTAGGGTGGGAACCCAACCTTTTGTTAATCGTTCGACTGGTTCTGCACAAACCCCACAGGCCTTTGGGCACCGAGCGCTGGAAATCCCAGGGTGGAGGACAAGCCCGCCATGGCTGGGAGCGTTCAGTAACTCCGAGAGTTACGGGACTGGTGGCACCGCTTCATGACCACACAATGGCTGTGGGCTGCCGGCGAGATTGTATGTTGAGCTTCGCACTTTTAGGGTTGTGCTGAGACTCCGAGCTGAAGACGCCTCTGAGCGGTTGCAGCCCCCAGCCTCCTGGGGCTGCCAGAGCCTGGCTCCATACCAGACCTCAGCTCCGTGCTCCACCAAAGCAGAGGCAGAAGCAGCTTCATACTCAATAGCTGATTTTAAAATGACTGTTCAGTTTCATGGCTGGGAAGGATTTCACGTAACATGATGTCTCACCTGCCTTTCTCTCTGTGACTGCTGCCACTGGAGCCTGAAGGTGATCCTTCTTTTGCCCCTATGGACCCCAAGTTTCTTGCAGCACTCCCCTTATCTGGCTGTACAGCAAGGACCGTGGCACTAACCTTGGTCTCGGGTGAAAGGTGCTGTTTCTAGAAGCCAAGCACCTTTTTCTTTCTCCATCAATCCCAGCTGGTTTCCCAGAGGGATTTTTCACAAGAACCTACTTTCACCTGTGCACTGTTCACACACCTCCTCACCACACACACCTGCAGCTCCCCAGGCCCGATGCTGCGATAGCAGCCTCTTCTCGAAGGTGAAGTTGCCAGACACACTCCCGCTTCCCTCCCAGCAAATATCAAGAGATAGCAGCCAAAAAATTCCCGCTGGCACAGGCAAGCTGCCAATACACAAATTGGTACCCCCAGCACTGATGGTGAGATAACACACATATTGCAACAGCCCTAGCTCTGCGATCTCTTACGGTGATAAACATCTCAGATTCACAGGCTGCAGAAGACAGGACAGGAGGGGACAGGGGACATGGCTTCTAGAGCCTCTGGCAGGACCAATTCATGGCAGTATCTAACCTAGTTTATTTTTTTTTAATCCAGGAGAATTACCTAGAGAAAGACATCTGAATCGAGCTCGTTCACTTCTCCTTCATGGACTTCAAAATTACATCAAAATGAGGAAAACAGTGAAAAGGCCAGACACTGGATGCTCTCAGTCAATGTCACTGCACTGATGTCAAAGCCATGTCCCCAGTTTACACCCACTGGGAGTTTGGCTCATTAGATGTGGTTTGTTTTGCAAAGATAACACTGGGTATCTGGCGAAGGGTGAAGCTGAGGTCTCCTGCTCAGCTCTGTCACCTGAAGATGATGGTGCAATCTGATTGATCTTAACTAATGTAATATTCATGCCTGGGTAAGTAGCAAAGAGCTTACAAGGTCTGGTGAGGCTACGGGATCTACCTCACTTCAAAGCTGCTGGCTATATGGGTATCCTGGTGTCTCGCTTTGTTTCATGGATTCAAGGGAAAAAGCATTAATTCTTTTCTTATAAATGTTTATGCAAAATATGCCATGCCCTGGCCTTGAACTTCAGCACTCAAACAAGGGAATAACACTCTCCTTTCTTCACCCCTTAAGGCATGATTAAAGAGAGGTCGTCGCCTAACTCAGCCCAGTCTCTGACCTTGTAATATGTTGGGATTGGCCATACCTTGTCTATTAAGTCTCTCCGCAGAGGCAGAAACCATGTCTTCTCCCTCTCCCCAGTTCTGAATATCGTGGGTCTCGTTAACATGTTGTTAGTAAAAGAAAAATTGTATTTTCCTGCAAATCACAAGAGGAAAGAATTAAATCCCTGCCTAGGTGCTGTACAGAGACCAGATCATGCTGGGGTGGAAGGCTTCGTGGTCTTCACAGACGTCAGGGTTTTACATGGCTACCAGAAATGTGTACTGATCCTGACGTGATCCGTAGCCCAGCTCCACCAACGCCAGAGTCTCGCTGTCTACCTTGACTAAGACCCTCGGCAAACATTCAGGACTGAACTTGCAAGTCCTTGAGATGGCATAAAAAAATGTAAGAGTTTGTTAGAAGCCTTCTCCTAACATCAGGCCCAGTTCCCCGCCTGCACTCAAGCTCAATTCATTGAAGTCAGTGAAGGAAATCAGGGCTGCATTAATCCTTCTGCTTCAATTAAAACAAGAACAATAAACAGTGCAAGAGCCAGCAGAAGTTTTGCATGAATAGGGATTTAGGATTTGGCCTGAAATGCCGGAAAAGGTGCTGATTATTTTCCATTTTGCTCCTCTGGGTGAATGTCCTTTTGATGTAATAAGACAATGGGAGAATATAAATTTTCCTGATGGTCACCTCGCTTTGGGGAATACAAACATTATCTTCTGCTCTGTTCTCCAGCCAGGAGCGGGAGAGAGGTAAGGCTTTCCTGGTACATTTATGAAATGCAATTAAAAACATGCCTTGGTTTGCACTGCAGCGAGAGCTGTGCTGCTGCGTCCCATCACGAAACAGCCTAGAGCCAAAAAGGGTCTTAATCCACTCCCTCGATGCTTTGCAGCTCGCTGTGAGCAGGCATTTCTGTACGCCCCATCCTGCAATGGGCAGCAGGAGCCTAATGGTTAACAAACTCAGCCCAGAGGAAGGTGAGGGACCTGTGTCTGGTCCTTTCCCTGCCAGCGGGACCCAAACCCACAGACTCACCTGTCTGGGCAATGCCCACGGGGGTCAGGACATTCAGGGCTGAAAGGTCCCTGGAGCCAAACTAATGCTTCAGGTCCTCCGATTCCCAGGTGAAAAGCTAGCTGAGGTGTTTCTGCCCCTGCTCACCCCAACACAAACATCCCCATCCCCTCATCCCCATCCGCTCCGCTTCCCCAGGTGTCCTGGCAGCCCATGGCTGCCCTTCCCCGCGCTCTGCTGGGGGCCATGGATGGGGCCAAATGGACCCGCACTTCCAGAAAGCCTCACCTGAGAACCAGGAAGATTAGTCACAATACTAGAATTAAGGGGTTTTTCCTTTCTTATCCATTGGCTTCTTTTAAAGATTTCCCCTAGAGAACTCTTAGGGGTAGCATTTTCAGTTTTACACCTCCTTCCCTGGAAAGAAAACATCTCTCTCAACAAACAGCAGAACCAATGATAGCTGGGTTTGGATAAAGTTTTCTCCCAAGGCTTAATCCTCCTGTGGATTCTTCAGTGCCTAATATAAAGGGCATTCGCTGCCATGTGAAGCATGGGTGCAGGTTGTCTGTTCAGCTGTCAGAGAGGAGGGGGAGTTGTCGGCAGGCACTCTCTATTCACAGAAAAGAGCAAAAACCAGAGCTTCCAGCAAGGTCTGGCAGCACACACACCTCCTGCTTCGGATTGGATCCAAGCAGGAAAACTCACTGGTTTTTATGCAATAAATCTTTTATTCTCTGTGGCTTGGAGGTATTTTAGATGGAATGAAGATACCTTAAAGATGTTTATACTTTCCTGAAAGCCAGGGAAGCAAAGATATCTGAGCCATCTAAGTCACTCGAGAAGCAAGTTGTGCAAGCGCAGTTCCGTTGCTTGCAAAATGGTCCTCAAAAATGCATTACCAGGCCATTTTCTGCCATCGGGAGGAAGCACGGTGTATCAACCCTCCGCAGGCGCCAACACACTCTCAATGAGCATTTGCATTTGATCCCAGGGGAGGGCTGATAATGCCGTTACACTCCAAGGGCTGTGGATTAAAAGGTAAAATAATGCACTTTCCCATCTCAGGCAGCTTTGCTACAGGGCTGCAATGCTCTTTGCTGCTCCCAAAGCTGCAGCACACTTGGGGCTTGTCCACGCTGCAGCACGTTGCTGTCCCAAAGCTGCAGCACGCTTGTCCACACGGCTTCGTGCCATGGACCCCCTCTCTGTAAAACTAGAAGGATTACAGTCACCGCAGTGCTTGAGGTCTCTGGGTGAAAGCTGGGATGTGTTATTATTCTTGCTGGAAAGCAGCATCTCGCAGCGATAGTTTGCTCAGCCCCACAGCGAAGACCATGACAGCAGAGCTCCCTTTCAGCAAGACAACTCATGATGCAGCACCAATCCTTTCATCATGGCACGTAGCAGAAACCCACTGTCCATAGCGCGAACATCTCAAAACGCAGCGTAAACAAGAGCCGCAATGAGCTTTCACATTGCCAGATAGTAGCGAGGACCATGAGGCTGTGTTAGATTTTTAAGTTGCTCAGAGCTAATCACGCTTACTTCTCTTGCCTTTTAATTAGTCTTCATTAAGCACTGACACATCACAACATGAATAACTATTAATTAAATAGGGTATCAGCTCCAGTTAATTGCCCATATTAGTTCTCCATCATTCCCTGCACTAATAACAGCCTGTACTCCTAATCAGTCCCTGACATAACTAGTTCTTGAGTAGTGCTAAGCTCGCAAATCTGTACCAGGTAGGCAGGAGCAAGAGCCTACAGGCTGGATGTGACCATGTGTCGTGGCTCATCAGTACCCCAAATATATTTAGCCTCACAACCTGTTTTGTGAGATTGGCTTCTTTGTTGGAAAAGCAGAGGCCAGAGTGATGCTGTGATGGGCCAAAGCCCCCGAGGAAGTCCAAGAGAAGGATTTTCAAAGGAAAAAGTTGAATACGAGTCTTCCAGGCTCCAAACTCACTCACGGACTGGACCTGTTCTCCCCACAATCTCTCCCTTGTTAAGAGCAATGTCCCAGTAAGCATCTTTTTTAAAGAGAGGACTAGAATAGAATAGAAGCAGAACAGTTCAGTTGGAGGGGACCTGCGACAACATCTAGTCCAGCCGACGAGTATTGTTACCCACCTTCTGTGGAGGAAAGATCCAGCCTTCACACGTCCTTATGGGTCCCTTCCAACCTGAGTTAGTCTGATTCTATAACATAATTTGAGCAGTATGGAATATTTTGCATCAACATTTCACGTCAGCTTGGCGGCACTTGCACGGTTCCTCTGGAAGAGAAAAATATTTGGTTTATCGTACAGCGGCAGCCTTTGGCAGAGCCAAAAAAAAGGACTCTCAGGTCTGGTGCTCTGCCTCCCTCTAAAATAAAATGGTCTTTTCAGTTCCAGCTCTACCCTGGGGGAACACTGCTCCCAGCTTGCTGTGCTTTAGAACAACTACAGAGTCAGCTAATAAGGGGGAAAAAAGAAACAAGTGCTATCTTTCCAGCAAACCCACCAACCCCAATGACATAGGGAGCAAAGGTCTTTACAGACATCACCCAGGAATGGGCAAATGTGCCCTAAGCAATGGAAGAAAAAGGAAAATGGACTTGTTGGGCAATTAGTAGACAGTCTGATCCATATTCCAGAGAAGAAAATACATCGTTCTTCTTTTGAAGATTAACACCAAGAAGTAAAAAGACATTTCTGAAGAGCTGAATTGGCCAAAATCCCCATAATGAGAGCACAGCCGGTACTCCAGCTGTGCATGTCATTTTTTCACACTATAATTTCTTTCTTGACAGTCATTTCATCAGGCTGTTTCCTATTTTTCTGGATAGAAAAACTGTGCCCAGGCTGTAAAATTCTGGTACTCTGAGGAATCGAGTTGTAGTAAGTCACTTGGAGTTTTGTGCCTCTGAGACTTTTTTTGCATCCAGTTTTGCCTGCTTATTTAATCACATCCAGGTTTTCAACACAACCCCACCTCACCTCCAGCTCCAGCTCTACAGAACCCCCCTTGCTTGCTCTCCTCTCCATGCTGCAGGTGGTAGAGCTTGGAGAAGAGAGGAGCAACAAGCACCTCTGGGGATAGGACCCCTAGTAAGAAAGCACAGGAGAAAGGGAGCAGTGTTTCATGGCATTGCTCAAGGCTGATTTATGACCTCCCAAGGGTGGCAAACACTGCATTCCCCAGCTTTAATAGAGGGGGCAGGGTCTGATGTTCCCTCAGCTGGAACACAAATGAAAAAAAGCATCGGGTTTCCTAGGACCACAATCCCACCTCCTTCAGCAGGTGATCCTTCAGCCCCCCGCATCCATATATATATAAGTTGTCCCCCTGTCATCCTCTGTGGACACAGCAGCTGTGGTAGCAATTGCCTGAAGACCCTACCGGCAAGGTCAGTCCTTGCATCCTCCACCGGCTGCCACTCCATGATGTGGGAACTGCGATCCGTAGCCTTCACCCGGGCTGTCTTTGCAGAATTTCTGGCAACTTTGGTCTTCATCCTCTTTGGGCTGGGCTCTGCTCTGAACTGGCCCTCAGCCTCCTCCCCGAGCATCCTTCAAATTGCGCTGGCTTTTGGCTTGGCCATCAGCACGCTGGTCCAAGCCCTGGGGCACATCAGCGGAGCCCACATCAACCCGGCAGTGACGGTGGCTTGCCTCATCGGCTCCCAAGTCTCCTTCCTCCGTGCGGTCTTCTACGTGGTGGCCCAGCTCCTGGGGGCTGTTGTGGGGGCTGCCATCTTACATGAGATCACCCCTGCAGACTCTCGGGAAGGCTTGGCCATCAACAAGGTAAGACTTCAGCCCATGGATGGGCTTGGAAGGAGCAAGCAAGATTGGGCAGGGCTTTTGGGAAGGCTGAGGGATGTGAAGAAGGGGTTTGTGGCCAGCAAGGACCCCCCTTTATTTAGTGTTGGGTAGGAAGCCACTGTTAGCTGCAGCCCAGCACCATGAGCTTGCTGCACCAAGGGTCCTTCCAGGAGCAGGGATGAAGGCAGGAGTCCAGCCTGTCTCCTCTGCTTTTAGGAGGTATGATCCAGCTGGCCATATAGACACTTCCCCTAGAAGACAAAGCCACTGTCATCTCGGTTTTATCTAGGGCTGTATTGTGGAGGAGCTGGATTTGGAGGAGACCCAGGTGTTTAGGGAAGGACACAACCAAAAGCATCACCCCTCCATTCCTCTTGCCCCAGGCTTGTCCCACTTTCCAGTCTTGGTGTGGGTATGGGCAGCCTTTTCTCCCCTCTGTGTTACGCCGTGCCACTCTTTACAGGCTGCCGTACCAGATTCCCAGCAATGGGGCTGTCGTCCCAGGGTAGGGTTTTTTTGGGGGGGGATCTAAATCCCAGCTTTTCATTAATAGCACTGCTCGTTACGTTGCTTCCCATCGTGAAGGGATGGCCACACCAGATCCAGCTGGTTCATCCCAACACACATGGGCGTCTGGGCAGTGCCACCGCGCAGTGCCAGAAGCATCGCAAGGATCCCAGTCTGCTTTCAGACATGCAGAGGAAAAAGAAAACTGGGGAACCTTAGGAAGCTGCGAGGGGACTCCCCAGTGGTATCCCAACCTCCAACATCCCCTTGCCGACCCATGCACATAATAAAAAGAGGGGAAAAAAAATGAAAAAGTCACTGGGTTGACTAGGTCTTCTCTTTCCTCCATGCCCCACCACTCCTCTCCAGATGGGTACAGGCAGCTGTATCTCCTTTAGAGCTGGCCATGCTGGGACCAGCATCACCCAAAACCAAGCCGAGCGGCAAGGGAGGAGCTGTGTTTTAGGAAGCCGCACACAGAAATCTCCTTTCTTGCAGCAGGGAGGTACTGCCAGGACTCAGCTTCACTGCCAAAGAGATTAAGAGGGTTGAAAAAGGGATTGCGGACTATTCTGAACAAGACTACTTAGAGTGATAATAGCTGAGGTTTAATAAACCCAACAAAGCAAGTAGGAGTTTTAAGAGAGAATTTCAAAACACCCAGCTCTGTTGTTTTACAGCTTAAACCACCTAAAAGAGGGAGTAGGGATTCTGATATGTTTTTCCCCTGTGGGCTGTTCATCTTGTAGCTGCCTGCACAAATTACCCTTAAAAAGAAGGTGAGGGGAATATCAGAGAGAGGAGAACAAGCCAGATCTGACTCTGGATCTCAGCCAGGAAGGCAATTGCTGCCTTCATGGCATCATCGAGTGAAGTGATCTCGGGATCAGCATTTGGGAGGATGCACGGTGTCCAAAGAAAGCAGGATTGACAGGGGGAAAGAAAGAAAGGGCAGAGATGTGCCAGGACAGGCTGAGGGAAGGAACAGTGATGGGAGATTGCGGGCAAGCAGGACTGCCAGCTGCAGATCTGGCTGGAAGCGCTGCCAGATCCATCCAGATCTGGATGAAAAACCACCAAGAAGTAATAAAGTGGCAGAAAGCAGAGTTGGAGGAGAGACGGTGCAACCAGGCACAGCCTCGGATCAAATCTGACAAATTCTTTCAGTCAAAAAAGTGTGGGAATGGGGAAGGGAATTTTTTTAATGCCAAAATATTTCTTTTTGACATTTTCAAAATGCAATTTGTAAACTTTTCCAAAGGGCATTTTGCATTTTAAGTATGAGGAAAAGAAAAAAAAAAATTCCTAGGTAGGAAAAGAAGAGTGGAAAAAATACCCAAAGAAATGCAACTAAAACATTTCCTGCCATGTCAATCAAATATTATCCATTGACCTACTTTTCCTTTTACCTGGGAAAGTTTTCCTCCTCTTCATATTGGTGTCAAAAATCTCACCTATTTCCTATGTCCTTTTTGGTTCGCCTTGATTTGGGTTTCCCCCCAACATTTCCAACCCAGTCCCCAGACTTCCCCATCCCTGAGACACGTTTTTTCTCCCCTTCCAGCTACACAACGAGACGACGACGGGGCAGGCGGTGACTGTCGAGCTCTTCCTCACCTTCCAGCTGGTCCTGTGCATCTTTGCTTCTACCGACGAACGCCGGGAGGACAACCTGGGCTCTCCCGCCCTGTCCATCGGCCTTTCTGTTGCCGTGGGGCATCTCCTTGGGGTGGGTAAAATGGGCTAAACCACAGCGCTTTTTAGGTTGCCTTTTCCTTTGCGCCCAAAGCCTGTTTGGCTGCGTGCTCCAGGGTGGATGGGGGATTTGTAACTCGTGGTGCCCATGGCTTTCTGTGGGTAGAAAAGTCCCACCAAAACCATAAAAGAGCCATAACTTTAGCTTGGCTTTTATTGGGCATGAAAAAACTTAACCTGCTGGGCTCTGCTGCTCCTTGAGTCCCATAGGGAGCTCCCAGAGATCAGTGGGGTCTTCTATCCGGGAGCGAATGTGTCGGCAACTGAGGCACTCAAGATGGTGATAAGGCTGGGAAGTATTTGGGATGGACACCCAGGGAAATCCCTCCTGGATGACAGACCAAAGCAGCCCCCAACACTCCCGGCTTCTCAGTGCATGCATTAAAACAGCAATGCTTACACCACAACTTCTATCCTTAATGATCTGCAAGCCCACGTGTCTATGGGACTATTTTTCTCCTGTCCTCAGTGGCAAGGAGTAACCATTTGCTCCAAGAAGCCTATGCACAGCAGGAGCTCGTCCCCGCAGCCCTGGTCATGCTGCCGGGCACATCACCCAGCCTGCAGCTGAGTTGCACCATGTACAGGACACATGTGCTCACACAGAAGGTGTGCAAATACAAACCACTCACCCATGTTGACTCAAGTGCTGGAAGCTGCTAGCATCCCTTTTCCTGGAACAGGCATGCTGGAGGGTGAAACATCAG
This sequence comes from Anhinga rufa, assembly GCA_013400875.1. Taxonomy (NCBI): domain Eukaryota; kingdom Metazoa; phylum Chordata; class Aves; order Suliformes; family Anhingidae; genus Anhinga; species Anhinga rufa. The sequence goes on along the minus strand of VZTV01081890.1, from coordinate 604 downwards.
CTCGGTGAATGAATCATGCTAATAACACACCAGGATTTTTTTTTTTTAAAATGTGCTAAAAGGGCTTAATGCTAACAATGTGTAGTGTTTCTCGGCAGATCCGTTACACCGGCTGCTCCATGAATCCTGCCAGATCTTTTGCCCCTGCTGTGATAGTCGGAGACTTCAGTGACCACTGGGTAAGATGTCAGGTCTACGTGTTGTTTTGGTGGGATGAGCCCCCCCAGATGACCAATATTCCTAGAAACCCACAGAGCCAGCCAGATGCCTGGCATTTCCATGCCAGCTCCCAGCTGGAGGAGAGATGTAGAGATTAGCAAAAGGAGGTGGGGCTGCTGGGTGTTTCATTGACTTATCTAAGCAGGGTGCATTGCGACAGGAAGAGGGTGTGTGGTTTGTTGACCGTGACTTAGCAAAAGAAGCAAAATCAATGGAGAGGGGAGCTCTCCTTACCAGTCCTGGGGACCTTTCCTGGTTCCAGGTGGATCTGGGCACATATTTTCCACCAGATCCTTTGGGAACGCTCCCAGGCATTTCCATCTGTAGAGTACGCTCAGAGCCAGAGCTGTGGTGGCTCAGGTTGATGTGCTCAGAGGTGTCCAGC
>VZTV01081866.1:0-25939 GCA_013400875.1 Anhinga rufa | reverse complement strand
AATAATGACTGTCCTAGGCGTACGGCATTTTTAGCCTTCTGTCTTCCAAAGATACATACCACAACCTGTGCTAGGTCAGATAATATTTAAATCTTACTCTGAAGATGCTGATTGTCTTCCCTGATGCTCTCATTCTGCAAATAGAAAAGTACCTCTCACCCTCTCAATATATATGAGATAGTTCCACTGATCAATACAGCATTCATGTTACTAGCAGCAAGATCTGTTAAGAAAGATAAATGGCACTAAAAAGAATGGAAACAGACAGATTTATTGGAATTTCGCCCAAGTACTCTGGTAGATTTTGTGGAGCTGTACTATACATTATACCAAGCCTAAAATACAGAGAAAAGACAATCCACGGGATACTGCATCACATGCTCTCCTATGAGACACCAGGAAGCCCGTGCCCAAAGCCATGTATCTTTTGCTATAGTCTTTTTCTACCAGGGCTTGATGGATCTGGGAAAGGCAGCCAGCTCTGATTCACCCTATCAGAAGAACTGGCTTCACTGTGTCTGCTGGTAAAACATCCTAGTCAGTAGCATTTCTTAGACTGAAGTGTATCATCCAAGCAGCACTGGAAAATTAACATCTCTGGGAAAAAGAATATGATTCTTCAATATTCTTTCCACATTTCACCAGCATTAAAAATCATTTGACAGAGGGAAAAGATGGGACTCTTAGGATATTGAAAAATTTCCTTCATTTTTTCATTTGCTTTGCAACATTCATTCTGGGAGCATGACAGTTAAATCATGCTATCTGATGAACCTAAACAGGTGGTGAGTTTACCTTGATAAAAATCCTTCTGTTAAAAGCAAATTTATTTATCTATTTATTCAATGCCTAAGGAAGTTTCTACGGAGGTATGCATTAGCATAACTATCTTTCTAAAAGGTTGGTCTTTTGAATCAGCAGAAGTGTCATTTGAGGAAATTGATATAGTAAGAAAGAATGTGCTAGTATTTAAGGTTTGGAGAGACTGTAGAAATAGAGGACTGTGTCACATTTTTGTTCAGAGACTAAACACAATCCAGTTTGCCTGTACCTCCACTGCAGCAGAATAATTCACTATTGATATTAAACTTCTGTACCTCTGAATTTTGAAAACTAAGCTGTGCTTCAAAAGGTCAGCAGAAATGGCACTGTCTTGCAATTCAGACTTTTGGATGTTATCCAGAAGCACTAACTTTATAATATGATAAATAATATCTTAGCATACTACATTAACCTGTATTACTTTTGGATGTTTTCTAGATTGTGCTTAATGAATTGCCTTTATCTTGACCATCTATCTTCCTTTTTGGAAAGTTATCAAGTACCATTTACCAAGAGAGTAGATAGTAAAGAAAGGCCCATTCAATACTTTCTAAATAAGCTGGACTTCAACAGACTGAGACATGAAAGAGAGGTGTAACCTTCCGTCACATTTCATAGGCCTGAACTAAATAATACTGGTGTTTGAGTAGCTGATACACTGATCATAGAAAACTGCTAGTTGCCTCCTGTTTTGATTTTATCTACTGAATAATGAAATGAAATCAAGAAAGGATTTAGCTATGGCTTTCTTTAAAATACATTCTTGCTAGCCATACTTATAGTATTGCTTATGCTGAATATATTTTCTTCACACTGAATTTATTATGGGCAACATAAAAAATGAACACCTATTACATGCATTTAAACAGAGGACTACAATTTTTTTCTTGTTTTTATGAATGGTATTATCATAACTTTGTCTAATACCACATGTATTTATTGAATAAATTATTTCTTTTTTTTTGAAAAGTGTGACACGACATATTTAATCTAAACACTCACGATTTAGAAATAATCACAAACATCAAACTGGATACTAAAGGTATGAATTTCTTTAATTTTACCAGAGTAAGCCTCTTGTATATACCACTACTGGCAATGCTGGCTGTAGGAATTTGGCCAGCTTGAGTCACTCAGACCATTCCTACAGTCCTTTTGCACTGCAGTCCTAGGAGGATGTGATCAGCAAATTGCTCATGCAGACCTCCTACAGAAATCAGCATAACATAAAATGTTCTGATTTTTTTCCCCCTCTTAGAAGTCAGTTCTGTCAAACATATCTTCATCACTACATGTTATTTCCAGGGTCTGATTCAAAATTGAAACAATAGCATGGGAATTTTTCAGAGGAAAATTTTTCAGACCTTTATTCCACTTGTTGCCTAATTCTCTTCCCTCTTTAGTACTAAACAAGCTATGAGTTACATAGGCCAAGTCAGACATCTATCATGTACATAATAAGAGATACAGTTCTGGTTAGGCATATTCTTTCCTAATAGAAAAGAGAAGTACTGTTTAAAGTTAGTGGAAGAATAATGGAACAGTGCTTATTGAACAACAAGAGATACATGCAATTAGGATAGATCCAATTAGGAGTGCATGAACAGTGATGCTTAACACTTTATTTTCCCTTTCAGTGGCTTAACCTAGTTTCTGTGGGGTATAGCAAAACAAATAGTTGCTACACGTATAGTTGTCATAAATGTTACAATACTATGAAATGTGGAGAGGACAACAAAATACACTTAAACCTTTTTCAGACCCTAACCTTACCAAAACATCAGTATATCCTAGAGGCTATTAAAAATTGATTAAACGTATTATCTAACTCTGTCAAGTATGAGGCTTCCTGTTCAGTTGAGGAAAAAAAGGTCTGCAGGAGGGAAGGTTCCTTGGAAAGGTAGAATGCCTATTTCTTCCTCTTCCCTGGAGGTTGGGTGCCTCTCCATCCAGAACCCTGTGCTCAGATTTAGCCTTTGTTTTATTTATGCTTACTTTTTCCCCATTTATGTACAGATCTCATTCTAAATCTGTGAATTTCAGATTATTTTAAAATAGCCATAGTTAATCCACTCTGTATTTTCATAAACGTAATAGCAATCTAAATTATGCTGAAATAGTGTATTAGTCTGAGGCTTTTCTATTACTTAGCCTTCAGTTTATTCACAAAGCTGTTTCATATCCCTTGGTACCATTCAGTATCAAATTAAGTTTATCTTGCCTTTTCCCCAGACATGTCCAGTGGTTTTAGGGACATTTCCCAGAAGCTGGGTGCCATAGTCTATGGTAATAAAATTTTATTATTTTTTCTGGCACAGATTTGGCATATCTCTAGTAATATACTTTCTAAATAATTCACTGGCATATTTCAGCAACTTCAGGGAACATTTCCTTTCAGTATTGCAGATGAGACCATACCATTTTGGCATTTTTGATTTACACTTTCTTCTGTCCTCCACATTCCTTCTATCATTTCACACCATGCAGGCTGTGCTTTAGCAGCTTGGTATTTATAATCCACTGCAAAGCAGTCACTTTCACAAAGACAGATGTGTCAAGAGCTGTGGACCATGGAAGGACATGGGAATATAGGTCCTTTGTATTACTGAGAAGCTAGACCAGGATAAAGGCTATTCAGCAATGTCTATTTCCTTCTGTTTACTGGACAGTTTCCAGATGAATGGAAGTGGTGGAGTTTCAGAGCATGCACAGATGTACTAAAGAAACTCAGGATGGCCTGTGTCAAGGTCCAGGCTCAGGACTGTACACCTATCACAGTTCAGTGTAAGTATCTGCACTGAGCTGTGCTGAACTGAATCTTCAGAGGGAGGTACTGCAGAGACTCCCAAATGATGACCAAGGCCTCTAAATCAAAGGACTGCACTTTAGGAGTCTCTTCTCCCACTCCAAGATACCACCTCCCAGTGAGATCACATCAGCAATGGATGGAGGAACTGTTGCTGACATCATTGCTAGTACCATCAGACCCAGTGGTGAATTCTAGTCCGGGGCTCCTCTGATCAAGGAAAACTGCGTCTTCAGGAGTGTGAGTCTGAGAACTCTTCTGCTCATTGCCTCCCACAGCAACTGCAGTAGACAGAAGCACTGGATGCTGAAAGATACCTCCTTAGCTGCCAGCTAGACCACACTGCAGGGTCCTGCCACCACATTCACCTGGTGCAGTTAAAATAAACACAACCAGGCATACTTGTCTACCAAACAAGAATGACCCTGGCAAGCATTTTTATACAGCTATGTATGTGCACACATGCTAAATGGTCCAGTCCTCCTCTGCTCTGCCCTTCCCAACAGAGGACATCATAACACTCTTGGAAAGTGACGCTGGATAATCCATCCATACCACAAGATCCTTCTCTTGCATGCATTTCTGAAAGCAACATAGAGCTGTCAGGTAAAAAAATAAAAAAGAATTGATCTGACTTATATGGCACATGAAGATGTATCCCATGCAGCAGTGACCCCTTTTCAGTGCTTGAACCATTTTTCTTAGCCCAGGCTCAAGGCTACTACATACAAAACCAGCAGCTTTCACAGCCTTCCTCTCCTCACCCCAAAGCTGCTTCCCACACCCCAACATCTGTCCCATCTTCCAGACAGCCCTATCCATGCCTGGTGAGGCCTGTGACTGCCCAGCCTGCCAATAAGGGAGGGTCCGCGCCTGACTCAGAATTGTAGAGCAATGTCGTCACACTGTAGCTCCTCAGCTAGGGCAGGGCCTGGATGCATAAGAAATAGGCACACACATACCAGGAAGGACTTCTTCCAGTAAGTGCAATTAAGGCTTTCCTAGTCTTTAATTAAGGGATCCTATTCTTCTAATAAAGTATGTTTATAGTAGCCACCCTGGCACCCCACAACTTGGGTGAGGTGTGTTGGCATGTTTTGCAGTCTTATGGGTAAGGCAACAACAGAAGCAGCCTACAGAGATTAGAGCAACCCAGCCACAGCCAGGTTAGCGAACCCCACCATCTCACTCACTCCTGGATCCATACGGGCAGCAGCGTGGCAGGTGCTGCCTACCCCCTGGGAATCTGTGTGACGCTGAGCAATAACTGTGTGCTGTGTAATAGCTTGAGGTGGGCTGAATGATGTAAAATGCAGCTAATAAGCTAGCATACCTAGGTTTTTCTGAAAATCATGTTCTGCTTTGCAGCCATCCTCTAGCAGCACCAGTTAGATGTTTGAGTCACTGACTGTATAAAACAGGCTCAGCAAATGAGCACAGGGAGTCTCTCATGGCTCCAGACATCCTCTCTCTACTCCCTTTGCCCACGCCTCTCTGCCTCTTTTTCTGCAGTCTTGGCAGCAGTCTCTGTGCAAGAGGCATATGTCAATCAAAAAGCATGACCCAGAATAGTTCATGTGCTGGGAAATACTCAGTTCTTCTTGGACCATCCCATCCTTCCACTGACCTTATTACAGTCAGTGCTGCTGCATGTTTCTGAAGGATGTGATACAACTAGGCCTTTGCCATCAAGCATTGCAAGTGCAAGAAGACCAGGCTTAGTGTGCAGCAGCTGGTGAGCCTAACCATGCTACAAGTATTCCATGCAATATTGCTCACTCTTCACTATTGAAGTTTTATCATTTGTAACTTGAGTTTTATATTATTTTAAAGCCATTTTCCTTTATTTTCTGGTTTAAAATACAATATATTTTGTTTGAACATTTTTTATGAAATAAAATAAAATTAAAATTTCAAATATTTATTCAAATTTTATGACAAAATAATTTTAAGGAAGTTTATAAACAAAAATTAGTAAAATCAGTCACCTCAAAATGAACATCACTGTAATTAAACTTTGTATTTCATCAGCCAAATAAATTATTGTTATTCAAATTTGGGGAAGATATCTGCTAATTGTTTTTATTTACTCTTATTTTATAATTATTTGGGGGGAAAGTGGCACCAAACTTTCAATTTGAATTCTTCCAATTTTATACTAAACCTTACACTATCCCTTGGAAAAGTATGCAATTTTTTTTATTTTAAAAGTGCTTTGAATTTCAAAATTGAACTCTGACCTGCCCCCTTTTTTAGTATTTCTAAGGAATTTGTAAAGGTACTTTCTGAACTATGTTCTCCCCATTTCCTTGAAAATATAAAGCTGCCAAAGCATTAAGGTCCAATACTTATGTCTCGATGCATTCTGCACTGACTCACTTGCAGATCGATTCCATAGATGTTTGCCTATTTGTCTTATTTTCATAGATAATTCATCAGGCCCACTCCCAGATATCCAAAACCTGTGACAGGTCACTATGTAACAAGTCTGGATGGTTTAGTTAAGTTGTGCATTCAGGCAAAATCTTAAGTTACAAAAGAAGACTTCACCTGGATTTACATAACTCTAAACACCTGCCACAACAAATCTGTGTTCTGGTCTCCTATATTCATCTAACAAATATCAATGTGCATGCTAAAGCTAAGCAAACTGAAATGTATCCTGAACATGGCAGATGAAAAACCCTGCAAAAATTCACCCTTTTGCCTCTCCCTTATTGCTTCTTTCTCTTTATGTCTGTCACTACTGCAAATACTTTCATCTCCACCAGCCACATAGATAGTACCAGGCTGTTCCCCAGGGGCTGGGGGATGCTCCCCCTGGGACAGGCAGGGAGCAGGACAGGCTATAGGGGCAGCCAGGGGCAACTCAGCCCAGGGCATCAGGCAGCTCCATGGGTGCAGAAACTCCTGCAGTTTCAGGCAGACTGGTTGGGCTATAAATGTTACTCTCCACTCTGAGGATGAAAAGCAATTTTCATGAATTTTCTGCATGAAGCAGCAGAGTTAAAAGCTTTGTGTGCTCCTGTCCTACAGAGTTACAGCCAATTCCCTTAGAGCAGGTGCGCTGGGTCAGTTATTTTCAGGACTGGGTCAAAGAATGCACTAGCACTATACACATTCACCAAAGGCTGCTCACCTCCACTTTGTTGTCCAGCATCAGAAACCTGACAGATAAAATGTGGCAGGTACATTCTTACCTATCTTTACCACTAACTTTTGAAGCAGCCAAATACACAAATTAAATTGCTATGAGAATTTGAGTGTGCTTCAGATGTAGTATCAGTTAGGAAATGAGACTTGCCTAGACTTTCTATAATGTATTTTTAAACCTTTTTTAGACTATGTTATTAGTACTACTCATTATGTATTACAGCAGGGCAGGAGCAATAGCTGGAAGTAAACTCTTTTGATCTTGGCCAAACAAATGGAAATTCCCATGGAATGGCGTGAAGGATAGAGCAGCCTGACCACACGAGCACAAAGATATACAAAGAAAAACTCTTGATTTTTTTTCCTTTTAGAAAGGATTCATTTGGGTTTGCTCCTATATTTATCCAAAGAATCATTCAATTTCTTCCATGACTATGTTTAACACATTTCACTGCTTTTAAACCAAAATATTCTAGGATGTCTTCCATTAACACCAGAACCAAATAAAAAGACTTATTTTATTTTCTTGATTTAATTGAAATTTGGCAAGGTTGAATTCAGTTTATTTGAAAGAATTAATCATGTCCAATGTTTTTAAGTTTTGGCCTGGTTATAAACTAAAAGCAGAAAGACTTGAAGGCATTATTTTAATGAAACTAAGCTTCTATTTCTATTTGTTTAAATCCCTGACACTCTTCCAATTAAATTAGGAAGTACTGATTGACATAGAACATTTCCCATATTTAAAAATATCCAAGTTAGACAATATTATATTTTCTTGGATGAGTAGCTAGGAGGTATGAAGGACAGACTAAGCATTTCTTTCACAGATGGAAAGAAATGGGTCAACTGTTTGTTTTACTTGACAATTTAAATTTGACTTGTAAACAACCCAGCAGGAACACTAATACTTGACTCCCCTATGCTAGAAAAGGTCTATTTTTTTATCGGGAAGCACAGCATCGCCATGCATTCTCTGACACTGGGCAACACCCATTTCATTTGGTGCACACAGACTCTTGCACAGGGAAGATGGAGAAAGGGCTGGGAGCGCAGTCATCCTCTGTGGCCCTGGGCGAGTTTTCACAGGCATCAGTGTCTCCCAAACCCTGTGCCTCGCTGCAGGCTTCGTCCTCCACACCCACCTTCTGCCAGCTCTAGCACTCATCAGCCTTGTGTGATGCCAGTTTGGTTACCTAAACTGAGAGAAAACAAAACAGTGAACCGAATACTTTCCAAGCATAACAGGGAGGGAAAGCCTGTGGCTGGGAGAATGGACATGGGATGCAAGAGCAGGAGGAGGCAGAGGAGGCAGGATCTCCTCCTCTTAAATCGTTTCAACTATTTTGTTTAACTTTACCCTGAGACACAGAATACTGACTGCATGGCAGCAGAATTTCTTCATGTTTGTTAAACAAATGAGTTATGCCCAGACCTTCTTTGTCATTGAAAGGTACACGTATAAATCAAATATTCTTTACTAGGTCATTTGTAGTTGACACAGGTGCTTATCTTGTGAATGGCAAAGTGAGACCTGGTTCATGACTAGGACTTTTAAGAGTTACAATATAAATAATAATTGCTGGGCACGGTGGATTTCTTTTACCTCACTGCCAAACATACAGTTTGCAGAATCAGGAGTGGCTCAGAAATTATAATGAGCAAACTAGAAATATTCCTTCCTTTTGCTAGATCAAGCTATTTAATCATCTTTGCAGGATGAAGCCCTTTATGCTGGTTTGAGAGCAAACCAATCTCTTGGTACTGCTAGAAGAGATTGCACAGTCTCAAATCTGGAAATAGCTTCAATCAGTAAAAGAAAACAAAATGGATAACTAAGCTCTTAGACCTGATGTTTTCTGTTCATATATCATCTTCAGTCTCAGTTGTGAAAGATGATTTTGACATATGTTCATTTGTTTTCAGAAGAAGAGACTTGAAAGTATACATGTAAAATTGCAAAAGTACAGTCTTAATTACCATCAATCTCTCGTAAATTGTCTATTTGTTCCAAATTCTGAAACTTGTATTATTTTAGCCCAAAGGAAGTATGATTGTTTCTAGTGCCCTGTTTTATTATCTTACACTTCTCCATGCTAATCTGAATGAGCTACTTTATCAGCCTCCAAGCTTTAGCCAATCTCATAGTTTTCAAATGGTTGGCTCTCTCCTCTATTTACTGGTCCAGATCAATTTAACATTATCAGCAAATTTAGGTACATTTGAAATTGCATACTCCCTTCAAGGTCATTTATGTCCACAAAGAAACCTGCAATAAAAGAATATTAATGAGATAGAATAAAAGCAATGAAATTCACTTACAGCTGAAATGTACCTTGTATGTCCTACAAAACAGAAGTACAATACAGCACTTTATAAAGCTGCTCAGGTGGCACCTTGTGGTGGTTAATTTCAGTCTTGTTTGTGATTTTCCTTCCTCTTATTGCTTTCTTTCATGACCTTTAGTGTAGCCTTAGTAAAGCAATAATAAATTAATGTCCTTTCCTGGCTGATTTTGAGGCAATAACTCCCCTCTGGAAAGCCATCTTTTCATAGCAGCGTGCCGTTGGGAGAACCTGATTATATAACTTCTGTATAATGACATCAAAAGCTTAAATTTTCAGAAAAAATAATGTGTCCACCTCCTCAATACAGTTCTTTTCTTTTTACTGCATGGTAGACCTGAAAGGGAAAAGGAGTGGAAAATGGCCAAGCTGCAGGGAGAAAAGGTCAAAATGAAAGGACATTCAGGGAGATAAATGTTATTAAAGATGGATATCTTTGCCTACTCCATGGTGTGCCACCATGTGCAGGGAGTATCTTAAATAATGGATCCCAAATTGAGCCATGTTTCTATGGAAAAAGGAGGTTTCTAGGCAGGGGACAGATGTCCAGAGAAACAAATGTAACATTTCACTCCTGAAGTGACTGGCCTGTTTGGGCTGTGGATGTCTTATTTGGTGTAAGCTCTTTAGAAAACAAAAAAAATAATTGTTTGTATGTTGAGAAATTCTTCACTGAGAATAATTTTTACCCCAAAATATCTGCTTTTAAAAGTAGCCTTTTACAGAATTTCCTTCAGAACAGATGTCAAAAAACCCATGAATTTAACTATCCGGCTTTTAACTCTTTGAATTTTTTTATCTTTTTTTGATACAGTGAAAATTAATTTCTAAACATATTGCTTCTTGCCTAGCACATCTTTTTCCAAATTACTTCCGTGAAGCCTTGCTTGTTTGCTGGGTGCTATACATGACTGCATTCCCTCTCTTTTCCATCTGTCTGCAAGCATGGGGTCCCTGACTCCCGCACCCCGGCTGCAGCATGGGTAGTCAGGCTGGGCGAAGGGGGTTTTCTGCAGACCTCTGCTGCTGTCCCATCAGTGGCCTCCAGCAGCTCGCTTCAGTTCTCCTCAGTTACGGTTTCTCCCCGAGCCACCACTTGCTATAAAGTGTCCTGAGATCAACTGGTGAGTTACATGAGCACTGCGTATTGTCAAAAGGAACAAATCAGAGCAAATGATTGACACTTATGGTATCTCCCAATCCTGAACTCTTTATTTCACGTCACTGACAGGTGGCAGGTGCACCCGCAAGTGCTGTGCTCCTTGTTTCCCTCCGCACAGCCCTCATGCAGCCTTGGGGCAGGCTCTGTGCCCTCTTCCAGGCTGGGCAACCTCTGCCCCATTCTCAGTGTGGTCAGAGTCTGGCCGGCCCTCAGAAGTGCTTTTCAGTCTTCCACAGATAACCACCACATCTCTCCTGCTTGGCTGAACTGCAACTCCAGTCTGGTGGACAACCTCAAAGTTGCTGTCCAGAGATATTGTGGACCTCTCTTTCACTATACGTCATCTCTTTAATTCAATTTGTTCTACCTTTCTGTGTTGCATTCTGATTTTTCTTGAATATGATGCTGTTCTTAAGTATGGAATCAAATGCTTTAATGAAATATGGATAGACTTTTTTCACTAAATCAGCAAGATAATCGAAGAATTCAAGCAAAACAGTGAGACATCTTTTTTCCCCCTTCAGTAATCCATAATGGATGTTCATTAATAAATGTGGTACATGAACAGATTGTGCCTATGTGAACTATTACATCTGCAAAGAATACAATCATATTCCACACAGATCTCAAAATCTGCATTAGTACCTCCCTGTTCAGGTCTGAAGCTTTCTGTAGGTTGGGTCTTTAGACTTAGTAATTTTTTTTATTATTTTCCAAATAACTGTAATCAAGACCACAGGCTTGTTTCACAATTTTAATTAAACAGAATAACTATTGCAGCCCACATACAGTTCTTTGTAATGGACCATTTTCACTGTACTCCAGCTTGTACTTGGGGAGTCTCCAATGCTATAAAACTTCCTAATTATTTGTCTTTGATTTTTCCTAAAATTAAGATCACAGAACACACAAATTCCATGCAGCTGCCTCCACAGAATAACAGAAAACTGGGAATGATGATTTGGCTTATTTTCACTTCTCTCTGGAGGCTGCACAGTAGAGAGGATTTAAGCCTTTAAGTTAAGGAGATTAAAAGAACCCTGAATTAGCTGTTTGAGTACAAAAATAACAAACAAAATTATTTAAGTCAGTTGGTGTGTGCATATGCTACAGCACTCCATCCTAAGTGGCCCTTAACTAATCCTAAAGAAATAAGATTAGAAAATAGAAGCAATTATTTACTAACATGAAATCTGAACCCATGTACTACTTTATGATGGTGAACCATAGTTTTTATATTTTTTCTAAAATCTGAAACAATCTTAAATTAGTTTTCCTAAACATTTTAGCTATCTTTTCAGGAAATAAATGCTTTTTGAAAAAATTCTTATTATTATATTTTCTGTATATTTTTGAAATGGGTCTCATTCTCTTCTTTTTTTCCATTCTGCAGTTGAAGCAGTACATGAGTAATCACGTTTTAAAAAGAAATAAACAAATTATCACATTCATTGTCAAAATAAACCTTTGTACTTATTTGCTACTAAACTTATGCTAGTACTTGTCCAAAAATTTTTAAATTCAAACAACCTTATATCCGAGGACATTTTAAAGTTTCTATTTACAATGTTTCTCTTATTGCACAGAAGTAGCATGAAAAGTAGTAAGGGACTTAAATTTTGCAGATGTTCCTCTGCAGAAGTGTACACCAGATATTAGCACTGTATAGCATGATTTTCAGATAGCTGGAAACTATCTGGCTCTTTTTCTTATGCTTCCTCCTCTCATACACTTGAAAAAATATCAGATATTCAGATTTTAATTCAACTACTGTTGCTTCAAGATAGTCACTAAATAGATGTGCAATAAACATTAACCTATGCAACACTTTTCTTCTGTACTCTCCAGTTACTCAAATTATTCATATTGATTTTTTAAATTATTCAGCTTGTTCTTATGTGCAGTAATTTGTTTAATCAATTTATGTTTAATTTCTTATTACAGCCCCATAAATCTTCTATGTGCTGCTTTGCCTTAGTGATATTGACTCTATGCAAACAATTCAGGGGCTTTAGATGTTTTTCAATATTCATCACTTTAAACATGATTAAAATTTTTCCCTCAGATCCTTCTTTCTGCAGCCTCAAATTTAGGCAATAACCTACTTAGGGCTCAGAATATTTCTTTCATTTCAAATATTGATGCAGCTGATTCAGGCACCTCAAAAAAGTGAGAGAGCATGAAACTCATTGTTCTCAGTATATCGCATGCCATGCTTCTCTTGTTTTTGCATACTCAATTTCCTCTCTCTCACTAGAAAAAAACAGCAAGAAAGCCATTTTTTGAATCCCTTTAATTGTATGGTTGAATACTGTTAAATCTTTCATCTTAATGGATTCAAAACAAAAAAAAAGGAGAGAACATTTTAATCCTCAAACACAATCTATTCCCTGATCCCTTGAATTTCAGGCAGCTTGTTATTCCCCAGAAAGTCCACACATTTCTGCTTTGGTTGGATGCACAGCTGCCCTGTGCAGAGCTGTATGAGGACAGAATTAGCATCCTTTGCAGGCTGATAGAGTCATAAGAGCTGCAAGGATCACATCTGTGGATTCATCTGTTGATAGCTGTAGTCTAGAGGTGCTTGCTGCACATATGCATAAGAAAGATATTTCCATACCTTCTTGTTACATGTAGAGACAGTTGTGGGAATGCCTGCAGTTTGACCACATCACCATGTACATGTCTAGGAAGAGGCATTAAACTACCAGAGCAGACTGTGACACCTAAAACATCTTCTGAAAGAAGGCCATGAGCTAGATGGCAGCCTTTTGTAGGTGGAATCCATCCATGATTTACAATAGTGAATGTCTCCTTCTTCCTTCACCAAGCCTGAGCCCTGACCCCTATATGCTTCAGTGCAGAAAGTGAGAAAGCAGGAATGCAATCCATATGACCAGGATTGATTCTGCTTTGCTACAGCTTGCCAAAAATCTAAAACTTTAATTTGTTTTTTTTTCTTAAGTTCTTACTTTTCCTCTACTGCTTCCTTTGAAGAGCATAGAATATCAGTGATCTTAGAAAGCAGTTCTGTATGAATTCTCAAGAAAAAATTTATGGTCTTTTGAAAAGTTGAATACAATTTCTGACTTCACAGACATGCAAAAATCTAATTGGTGGTTTTGATGGCTCAAGGAAGATAAGACTTTTCCTTAATTGTATCTTGAGTTTGACTGCTAGGTAAAAATGAGCACTGATTGAAGCCTACAAAGAATTCATATACTTACTAAGGAAAAGATCATTATAAGCTTTTTCTCTTTTTTGGTTGTTCTTTTTCTAATTGAGCATTTAAAATCCTATAAGTGCTCTATAAACAGTAGGTAAGTGATCTTCATATACTGCACTTCCCTCAACTACATAGCCCCACTTTATGGATATAGAAACTCAGAAGTCCTATCCACATGAAGACAGGGATTTTTGATACAGTTTTTTTAATCTGCATTTCTAAAGACAAGAAAGATTTCATTCAAACTGCAAGCATGTCTCAGTATTACAGATTTTTCTAATCCCTTTTGAATTCATGCAGATTTATATTCTGTGTAATATTCTGTTGAAGTAAGTTCATGTTGTATGAAGGGGGACTTCCAAATATTCATTCTGTATGTGTGAAAAATGAGCATAAATTCTATCCTTTAGTTTTCTACCTTTTAACTGTGTGCAATCCCATCTTCTTGTTTTATGACAGTTTGCTTTCTTTAAGTGCTTGTGATGCCAGAACTTCAGTATTCCTATGAACCTTGGCTCTTTCAGGGAACACCAGTGTTGTGTGAGGTGTAACTTCTCTTTACAAAGTTGGGTTGACTCTTCCTCAATATGTCAGATACATCCATGTGCCAACTAATTTTATTGTTTAGAAACATTTCTGCTCATTTGTCCCATATGGGTAATGCAGTTCAGGTCTATGGCTCCCCAGCTCTCCACTGGAATCTTTTAAAAAGCTAGCATCACATTAACAACTTTTCAATCCTCTAGTACACAGGCAGTTTTAAGATATTACACTGCATGGCTGGCAATTCCTACTCTCCCTGTGGAACCTGATGGGTGAATGCTGTCTGGTCCTAGTGATCCTTTTTTTTTTGGTTTAGTCCATTTTACCAATATATTCTGTAATCTCATCTACCAGCCCTCTGCCTATCACTAGTTTTGCATGTTTCTCAAGTTGTTTTTTGACCTGTCTTATGTTCTTAGCATGAACTTAAAAGAAGTCATGATTCTTTCTATTTCGTGGATTTCAGTACATCATTACCTCTGACGTTCAGGCATGGAGGCTTTCTTATGGGATTCCTAAAGGTTTTGGTGTTTGTTTTTCTTTGTGAGAAGTGGTAAGTGTTTGCTCTGTGCCTCTATTAGGGTAGTTTTTAATTGTCTGTGTCACTTAAAAAGATTTTTTTTGTCTATCCTCTCTTCATAAATCTCATTTTTATGCAACTTTGAAATAAGCATAAGATTTTTTGCATTTGTAGATCCTGCAAAGAATATCAAGTGCCAGTACCCTGTCATCACTGTCTTTGGACAGTAATGTTATGAACAAGGTCTTGCACTCAGGACCAGCTGAGTTGTTGCTTCTCCTGTTGATGTTCCCTGCCTAACTGCTCCACAAAACAGTAGTTTATGGTATCGAAGGATTTAGTCTCATCTTCATGACATCTGTTCAATCTACATGGGGTAATTGCAGTCTCCCGTTACCATTGTGTTTCCTTGCCCTCTTAGCCTTTTTGCTGTCATTGAGGATGTCAGTCACCTATCAAGCTTATTGTCATGTCCTTATTTCCACTCTGGGCAGGTTTATCAAGACCTATGAGATGGATTGATGCCATGTTGGCTGAAGGGCTTGATAGCCTAGGCACAGCTTAACAGGGGCTGTCACTAGGTGTTCTCACAGTAGTCTCTCTTACTGTTGTCAGAAATACTGATTTGAGAAGACAATGACCTGATAAAGGAGAGGGTATACAGTGTGGAACAGGAGTAACTTCTCTAGTCAGACTGTCAAGTAGGTGTTGCACAGTTGTCTGTGTTGTATTTCGATTGACCAGTGTACTCTTGAGACTGATATTTTAAAAAGCACTTCTGGTGACTCTCCCTCTTGTATATTGGTCTTCTTTTAGTAATTTATATGACTACTTCATGACTAGATACATGCATGCAAATTTGTATTACACTGTTTGATAACTAACCACATTTTTAGAAATCCTTAAAGACCTCATGAGGCCCCAGTTTCAGTAGTGTTAGCACCGCCCAACAGAAATATACACATCCATGATTGGCATACAGCTAGTTAACCAAGGTTCATTTCACAGTGGCATGGTCAATCAGGCCATTTCAGAAAGGAAATATTTTCATTTCTACAGCTGAAGAATTAGCATACTCGCTAAATTAATTAATCTCTTTAATATCTTTTGGCGTATGACATACAGAGTAAGAATGTATCCAACATATCACATGATACATCTTTTACAAAATGTTATTAGAATACTGCATATAAAAAAATCAAGCTAACTTGCTTGTCTTATATGTATACATATATATTGCCCACATATACCATTAGGTATTGTTTGAATTAGAATCTAGTCATTGAATTTTTGTTAATGTGTGTGAACTGTACTTCAGATTTTGCCTGCATATACTGATTAAAGTAAAGACTAATCATAGAAAATAAAAAAGCTGAAAATAAGCCTAAATTAAAAACACTTAATGACTGATGCAAAATAAGGATAAAATAATTTCTCTAACTCTATTAAATTTTAATATGATTTTTGCACTGAAATTCAGCTGCGCTAAATAGAAATTTGAATGAGAACTTAGTCTGCTTCCCTGTACCTGCTATATTTTGAAGTATGAACACGTTCATTAATAAAAATATCTGATTAAAAATATCCATCAAATATATATAAAAAAATCTGATTAAAAATATCCATCAAAGAGACAGCTTGCATTGCTAGGTACAGATGCAGATATAGATACAGACTAGTACTGACACAGATAAGGATAGAGATAGGGATAGGGATAGGGATAGGGATAGATAGAGATATATATCATAAAGAGTAAAATCTAGTATTTTTATTTCTTAAAAATTGACTAACAAGATCATCAACTACTAATAATACTACTAATTAAATATCACAGCCTTAAGTACAATCCATGTACATCGATGCATTCATATTTACACTTCAAATCAATTCTAAGAATGGTTAAGTTGGTCAAGGAACTGAACAATATCATTTATATAATGATCTCAGCTTAGGACCCCATACTTTGTTTCTGCTTGGGAAACATACATGAGTCTTTTTGTGATTCTTTCAGGAATTTTTTTAATTGTATGGGAGCAGGTGCATGCTTTATAGCTGATTTTTAACTAGAGACATGAAAAATTGATTTCTTAGCAAACAGTCTTGACTTACTTTTACATGAATAATTTTCCCATATAGAATTGCCTTTACTTATTTTTAAGCATTCTTTATTTGGGTATTATGCTGAAGCATTCAGACCTTTTTCATTTTATAAACTAAAACCAGAACATTTGAGAGTAGAATTGTTTACTATAAAAACCTGAAGAACTCTAAGATAAAATGCAACATAAAATAAATTTCCATGTAAAATTTGAGACAAAACTGTTGAACTGTATTACCTTTATGCAAAATCTATTATCTTTAATCCAGAAATTGCTCCAGAAAACTGAAAAAGTAAAAGGAAATAAAATCAAACAAAAGACTAAAATAAAATCCATAATGTTTGTGGACATGTTTTGTTACCCACTGCCTTTTCAGGGAGAATGTATTTGTTGGTGAACACTTAAAAGGTGTTACATTGCAATATAAAACACTCATCTACTTTTCAGTTTTGATTTTTAACATATTACAGTATTGAAATTTAGAACAGAAATAATGTAGTAATCCTGTGAAATCAATGTGCCTTTCTTGTGTTTTATGTCATACTTCGTATTGGATACAGCAATTTATTATTTCAGCAATCCTTTGTAAAAAGTAAAGTCATATAAACCATTATTTTGTAGTTGAGACTGTAATCCCTATTGCTATATTCCTCAACTGAATGTACAGATTTAAAAAATTAAAGTACTTGTTCATCAGCTTGTCCACCTAAATATGCATTCTGTATTTAAACATTAATTTAAAGTAATGTTATGGATAACTGGACTTGTGTCAGTATGATTTAAGGACTGCCTGTACTGCTGTCACAGTTGGACTTATCTAGAATAATGTGCTTTATAACAGCTTTTTGTGTTCTAAGTGTCTACTGCACATGTACTGACAACACAATCAAATGTTTAACATATTGATAATGAAGATCCACAGCTAAGAGCACTGTATAGCTAAAACATCCTGATTAATCAGATACCCAAGGGACATGACACAGTGGAGAATTAAACACATAATGAAAATACCGATGAGTCCTCTGGGCACTAAAAGAAAAGGGCATATAGAAACAAGTGCTTCTTTGATGTATTTTGTAGTCAAACTAATTAAATCTATATGGCTGTATGTAGGATCAGATGACAATTTGGGTGGGTGGTATATTTCTACCATAACCAGAGTTTAAAATTTAAACCAGCACTTGTCTTCCTTTGTAATTTGTAACCTTTGACTCAAGAGAAAAAGCAACTGTGAAAATATCCAAGAGTGTCAGTGACACAGAATTTGCATCATGATCTTGAGCATGTTTCAGAAAATATAAAAATCTTTTCATGTCTTCTCTTTGCTCTACAGAGGAGCTCTGTAAGAATATCTATCAATAAATACTATTTAAGCATTTTTAAATCCATATGTGAGGTAGATGTAAGTAAGTGTCAAATGGAGAGGTTAGGCAATATGTAGGGGTGGACATTAAAATGAGATAAATTACAAGATTAATTGCTCTTATCGCTCATAACATGGTATCACAGATGTACGTCAAAACAGCTGTGCTTTGCTTCTGCCTAGTTACACATCAACCATTGTAAACCAGTGTGTATGAAGTAAATGTTATGCGTTAACACCATACCTTAACTGCAGTCAAGATTTTTAATGGGTCTCTAGCCCAGTAAAGAAATATCTAGCTAAAGGTGAAGTGCCCAAATAGCACACAGTTAATAGTAGTGTACTCTGAGAAATTAAATGTATACTGCAACACATAGTTACTTAATCAACACAGGGGAAAAGTAAACCATCTCTGAAAAGTCATCTGAGATAAAATACCCACTGATATTTTCACCTTACTGTGAAAGGGAAGGGGAAGTTGGAAAGAGTCTTATGCCACACTGCCTGACACCTGTGCTATAGGCATTTTAGAGGGGTTTTACTTCAGATTAGCACTGGTCTGAGTGCCTGATAGTCATTGCACTACCAAACCTGCTAGCCTGGGCTGCCTTTCTGGTTTAACGTTATCTGAAAGAAGCATGTGCCCTCCAGGAACTGTGAACCAGAGTATGTGGGGACAAGCAGGAGATTCACTTCAAAAGCGCACACCTGACCCAAACCAATATGCTCATGCAGGTACATCTACCAGGACCAGACTGTAGATAGTAAGTGCAGATAGTAAGTGTAGATAGTAAGTGCAAGACTGGAGAGGTGNACCTGCAGTACTGCATCCAGCTCTGGAGCCCCCAACACAGAAAGGACATGGACCTGTTGGAGTGGTTCCAGAGGAGGGCCACAAAAATGATCAGGGGGCTAGAGCACCTCTCCTGTGAAGACAGGCTGAGAGTTGGGGTTGTTCAGCCTGGAGAAGAGAAGGCTGCAGGGAGACCTTATTGCAGCCTTCCAGTACTTAAAGAGGGACTATAGGAAAGATGGGGACGATCTCTTTATCAAGGCCTGTTGTGACAGGACAAGGGGTAATGGTTTTAAGCTAAAGGAGGGTAGGTTTAGACTAGATATAAGGAAGAAATTTTTTACAATGAGGGTGGTGAGACACTGGCCCAGGTTGCCCAGAGAGGTGCTAGATGCCCCATCCCTGGAAACATTCAAGGTCAGATTGGACGGAGCTCTGAGCAACCTGGTCTAGTTGAAGATGTCCCTGCTCACTGCAGGGGGGTTGGACTAGATGACCTCTAAAGGTCCCTTCCAACCTAAACCATTCTATGATTCTATGATGTGAAGAGCCCAGCCTCTGTGTTTTCCAGAGCTGTTCTGAGAATTACTATGTCTCCAAGTGTCTCCACTTAACCAGAGCCTGTAGTATTTGCACCACTTCTCTTAGGCATTCCTTGGAAAATGTCTGCTTCTCTGTAGCCCCACATTGAGTAATTACTGGTATCTGAAATGCATCCAGCTTGTGCCTGACTTTACTTATTCCTAGAGAGGTTAGTGGCCACCATGCTGAGTGTCTGAAGAAACAATCCCCATTAAAAAATCTGCACCTTGGTTTACTCCATTCACATTCTTCTGCAAGTCATTAGCCACTTCAAGCTGAAAAAGTGCATCTAGTACCTGTTTGCTGAACAGATGTCAAGAAAGCATCTTTACCCTGAGGGAAATCTAAGACCTAGCTTACTACCTGGAATGAAAAGCACATCCAAGATGAGTTTAATTCTGACAAATGCAATCATAAGATGCTTTGATGGGATCTGATCACCGTGCAAGTGGGAAAGTTCAGGAGGCTTGTTACAACAATAAAGAAAAATAACCTTTGAATTTTCCATAGAGTAGGATGAAATATTTTGTGAATATCTGTAATACCAACAGAGAACCTAGCCTTCTTTTGAAGAGCTGGATTGAGCTGCCAGCCAAAATGTAAGGCATCTTAATAAAAGGCAAAAAGTTTGACTGAAATGAACAAGAAAGACAAAAAGGAAAAGAAGAGCAAGAAACGGCAAAAATTCATCACTGCTCAATGTCTTTTCAACTGTTTGCCAAAGTGACATAGACAGAAAAAGAGCAGGAGTTGGTAATGCATCCGAGTTACTCCATATTTCTGACCTTTTCCTTACTCTGTTTAAGAGTTCACTTTTGAGAGCAAAATACATCTTTGATGTGTACCTAGTCCAGGAGAGGGGTGGAGGAACTTAAATCATTTTAATCATAATTTAAATCAGTAAGCATGAAATCTTGCTTTAATGAAACTTATTATATTGTTTTTAATGAGTAATTTTTAATGAGTAATTTTAATGAGTAATTTTTAATTACTTCACAAAGGAATATTGATTCTCATTAGCTGGTAAAACCATTGTACAGCTTGTTTATGGCTAATACAGAATTTACAGTAAGTATGATACTTTTTGCTTTATAGAAGGATCTGTAATATTTGTCTAAGCAACTATACAACTTACCATAAATTTTATCTACATTTAAGTGTTCTTGTTTTATTATTAGAAAATGATTCTCCTCTACTTTCCTGATGAAGAGTATTTAACTTTCCTTTGTTTATATCTGTATCTGCAGAAATTATAGAAATGTAGAAAACAAGATGGAGTGTAAAAAAAACAAACATAAAGCATTATTTTAAATTATTTAATTCATGATTGGAAAGACATCTTTAAATAATCTAAGTAATATAACATAGATATCTAATGTCCTAATAGATTTTATTTTGAACTGATGTAATGAAAACAAATTACATACAGTTAGTGGACTGAAGGAATTAATATTTGCGTGAAGCTTTTTAAAACTAGCAAGTCCTATCTTTTTGCACTTTCATCATGTAGGTGAGGAAAGCGAAAAATGTCTATCTGCTTCTTAAATTCACTGTAGCTTTCATAATTGTGGAACTAGTCTTTGGGCTGAACTATATGAATAAATTAAAATGAGAAAAGTATTTTCTCAGCATCATCAAGAAGCTGTTGATAACTGGAAAACTCTGGGTCCATATATATATTATGTGTCTCTCAGTTTAGGTACAGTGGAAAAGATTTTTACCTGGTGTCTTGTTTGACTTTGTGTCTAATTTCAGAAATAGCTTCCTGTCTTACCCTTTTCTGTTAAACTAATCTATGTCAAATTCTGCAAACAGATTTAAGTATATTGGAAACCTGGTTTATTCAACAGTGTAGAGATCTGGTTTCCCACTATTCTGAAAATTTAGAGATGTTCTTATTAATGTTACAGAAAATTATGGCTGGTATGCCATCAGGAATGTTATGTTATAAAGAAGAATATGTTCTCCATCGTGCCCTTTTTGCTCTGACATTGCGTATCTACCTGAAAGCCTGCAAGATGGTGGTACTGTAAAATGATTTCCTGTTCCCAAATGTTTTACTTTAATAAGAACTGTAGACCACCTGGTTTAACTAGTCAATTTTAGAGACAACCAGGGGGATATATAGCTGTGGCTATAGCATATAGAAAGGTGCATTAAAATGAATTATGTATTTTAAAGCCATAATAAATGAAGTAGCAAAGAAAATGATTCAGGGAATTGACCAGTGGCCCAGATCCCAAGCTGTACTGCAGTATTTGTGCAAGATACAGCTTTGGTAAAGCATCTCTGCAGCTGATTCTGACAATTATTTTAAATGTGTAGTGATTTGATTACTTTGACTAGCACTTACTTTGCTACATTATTTATATAATGTGTCCTCATACAGCCCAAAAATCAGTTGCAAAGTTCAGTAGCCAATCTTCATGGCCAGCTTCCAAACTACTGTAGTAGCTCTCTTAGCTGTGGTAACAGCTGATATAATACAGCAGTTTTTCATTACAAGGTGGGTTCTACTCTCATCTGCCAGAAATTGAAAGCTGACCTGGTCATCTGCAAATGTCTTCTTGAGTCACTGTTTCTCCAAAAAGTAAAAAGATATATTCTATCAATTTAGTTTGACAATGAAAAGTAAGTAATCAGAAAAAGTCACAATGGATTTACCAAGGGAAAATCAAGCTTGATCAGCTTGGCTGCTTTCTACAATGGAATGACTGGCTATGTGGGTGAGGGAGGGGTGATGGTGGTGGATGTAAAATAGCTTGAACTTAGTAAGGCTTTTGACTCTGCTTTCCAAAGCATTCTTATTTGGCACCTTGGAAAGTTGAGATAGGTAGGACAAACAGACTGTTAGATGGACTGAAAATCGGCTGGACAACCAGAATCACAGGCAAGTAATCAATAGCTTGACATCTGGCTTGAATACCTATTTAGCCAGACATCTGTACTGAGGTCTGTGTGGTTCCACAGCTTTATCAGTGACCTGGGTGACAAGCAACACATCAGCAGCAAATATGTGGACAATATTAAATCTGAGGGAGTGGCTGACGTATCCAATAGCAATGCTTCAGTTCAGAGGGAGCCTGAGAAACTTAAGGAACAGACCAACAAGGGATTGGTTCTACCACCAGAAGGGCAAAGATCTTTACCTTGGACACAATAATCCCTTTCATCAACCAAGACTGTGAACCAACTGGCTGAGCATTAGCCCTGGTGGAAAGGACCTGGGGTTACAGCATAGTATGTGCCAACAGTACACCTTAAGCACAAAAGCAGAGAAATGTAGCCACATCCTGGAAGAGCCTGATCCAGCAGATGAAGTTATCTTCTTCCATGTGGCTAAGGTGAGGCTGCACCTAGAATATGGTATCCGCTTTTGGGCCCCCTGTTCAAGGTGGATGTTGAGAAACTGGAAGGAATCCATTGGGGCTACCAGGATGGCTAATGACATTCAGTATGTGACAGAGGAAGAGAAGTAGAGACAACTGGGCTTGTTTACTGTAGCAAAGAGGAGGTTGAGAGGCAATTTAATACCTTCCTACAACTACCCGAACAGGTGTTGCAAAGGTGACAGAACCAAATTCTTCTCTGTAGAAGCAGAAGGAAAAACAAGGAGCAGCAGCCACTAGTTTCAACTTGGAAGTTCAGATTAGACATGAAGATTAACTTCCTCAGCAGGAGAGCAGTACAGCACTGGAGGGGGTATTGGTATCCGGAGAGACTGTGGAAAGCTTATCCTCAAAGAAAAACTCAGCTGGACAAAGTTACAGCTGGCCCAGTTCTTGTGTTGCAATACTCCTGTTTCAAGCAGGAGAGGTTCCTTCCAAGCAACATTTCTGTGAGTCTGTGATTCCTGTAAACTCTGCTTTCTGCACTAGGTTCATTTGATGATGCACATGGATAAAATCCTCTTCATCTATCTTTCCTTCTTTTTATGTGCCAGGCTGGTGGAAACTATTACAGTTTTCAGTTTGTTTTTCAGGAAATTTCTCAAACTAAAAATCTTAGGTGGTTGATGATGAAAAAACTGGAAATACCAGACCAGTTACTATAGCTAGTAGTATAGAATTAATAATCACAGGCAAAACAAGGAGGAATCTGAAAAAAAAAAAAAAAAAAGCCCAAATATTTGTAATCCTTGGCACAGGCTTTTATTTGTAAAAGCTAATGAATACCCAATAATATGCTTGTAAAATATACTCATAAAAATACAGTTGGATAAAGGGTTAGCTAGCTGCACATGCAAAACCTTGGCTGCAGTGCTGGGAAGAAGGTTGTGTAATTTGTAAACAGCCAAAATAATTTCGAATTTATTTGAAATTTACAACTTTAATCACTGTATGGCAGAGAAATTCAGTCACACTGGATTGATGGCATTGTGATGCTTGAAAGATACTGAGTTGCTTTATTCATAATTCAGATAAAGGCAAGATTTATCCTTCTGAAAACAATATGGTGTCTGAATATATAGTGATTATCCTTTAAAAAAAAGGACTCTCCAGATAATTAATGTATTTTTCTAAAATATTTTATACTGCTTAAGAGACTTTAATGTAAACAATTAAAAACATAATGTATAAATTTTTTTTAAAACTGTAGAATGCCACACAGTGTTCAGGGCCTTACATGATAAAATCCATTCTGTTGCAAAAGTTCTATTTTTCAGACCATAGAAAATCTGCAAAGAAAATCCTGTTGAGGGAAAAATGCAGTAGATGCTAAGAAAAGGAAAGCTCTCAGTTTCTAATTCTGACCTTATTAATCAACTGTGTCCTGGAGCTGGACAGTGCACTGGAATTCATACATAATGAGAAATGAGGAAATCATTCTCGGCAGACACATAGCACAGGGTATGCTGGACTATTTTAAAAGCTCACAAATGAGGATCAGGGACTTTCAAGTCCCCTCGCACAGTTTCTATTCTCCTTTGTTTAATTACACCAGTTAGGAGTACAGTGTGCTTTCTTCCTCAGCTATCATTTTACAAAGGTATGGGTAAATTTAGCTGAAGCTGTTCCTAATTTTGTTCATCTCACTGTTGTGTGCCCTTGAACTGAGTGAGCAAGTGACAAGAATTGTGCTTCAGGTTGACTAGCATTTGTATCTGTGTGCTAAGCATTCAGTAAATCTGGAGGAATACGTGAGCATCAAGAGGTACGCCCCTTTGAAATATTTTCAGGAATTGATCTGGGCAGATTCATGGATTTTTCTTTCAAGGGATCAGCTGTCTCAGCATAAAATCATGTAATGAGTTGCATGCTACTTTTATATGGGAAAATGTTAATTGCTATCATCAGTCACAGAGCTAGAGATAGCTTACGGGTAGATTGAATTTAAGCAGAAAGAGCAAAAATGCCTTTTTATGTAGTGATAACCACTAGGTCACATGGGAAACCTGACAAGATGTACAGCATGTATTGGGAATGCTTGGTGAGAAGTACAGCCAAAGGAATTTAGGCAGCAGTGGTCCAGGTGGAGCCACAGCTGTTGCAAGTTGAAGCTGCATAAAACTCAGTCTTGCAAAATGTCATGATGTTATTCTAGATATCATTAAACTATCAATATAAAGATAAACTCCAACCTAGAAACTACTTAAACCCCTCCTTTTTAGGGATATGGATTGCCTGAATGTGCACGAGCATGAGATAGGCAACAAAAGCAAGCATGAAAGAAAGACTGCAGAGACGAACTTTTTCTTGTGTGGCTGTTTCCCTGTACTACGTTCAGGGAAAGGAGACTTTAGGTACATTTGATATAAACAAAATGATAACATCAAAGAAATATCTGATTTGCATAATTGATTTCCCTTCTAAGGCAAGACTTGAAGAGAATCAAACAAATTAAACATACTAAAAGACAAACACATGCTAAACAAATCTTTGAGTCAATAAAGTAGATGTTTAAAATACTAGTTAATGAGTTTCTAATCATGGTAGATTTCAGAGTTGATACTCTTCCCAGATACACATCTCTCTTTAAATGAAAGAAACAATTAAATTACAAACACTTAAGAGGATGTCTGATATTCAATGGCTATGCATACTATTACTTCGTTGCTTTACCGGTTATCAGTTTGACATACATGTTATACATAAGGCCATTTTGAACATCTGCCTATCAGCACTTCGTATTTAGTTTTCAATTTTCCTAGAGCATTGCCTACTCACAAAATGATTACTTAAAAGCCAGTATTCTAAAAATAAATACCACATTAGCACTCAGACTATAGGAACAATAGCAACTAAGCTATTTCCTAGATACAGCAGAAATAAGACTATGTTATTTTATTTTTATAGACAGAAAAGCCTATCATAATGATGACTATCTGGCTCCATCTAAGTTTTTTCATTTTTGACATGTAGCTAGTTTTAGCTAAATGAAAGGATGCAAAACTAATAGATAAATACTTTGGCTTTAAATGTTATTTAAGGTTTTGTGAAGTTTTACAGAAGAACTGGTTTTGAGTGTATATATGCATATAAAGATACATAAATTTGACACTATAAATGTCATGGTTTAGCCCCG
>VZTV01081864.1:27101-37812 GCA_013400875.1 Anhinga rufa | reverse complement strand
GTGTTTCATACTGAAACTGTGCTTTCTTCTTTTCATATTAAGCGAGCTTAATGTTAGACAAAGGTGCAAATTTATCTCCCACAGTGTAATGCTTGAACTTTGGTTAAGCATCTGAATGTTTCAGGAATGTCAGCCCCAAGCTCTCTTCACTCATCAGGTAAAACTGCAATTGCCCAAATAGCCTTCTTTTAACAGAAAGACAACAGCTCTGAATTCCACCATGCCCTGTTCATCCCTTAATTCATTGAAAGAGCTGCCAATACAGGTTTAGCAGATGCTACACGGCCCACATACTTGAAACCATTTTTACCTTGGGCACTGAACATTGTTTCCTCAGCCACATGCTAGAACAAGTGAAAAGCTTCATGGTCCATTACAAACATCCTGAGCTATTTGATCGTTTGGACTAGAAAGCCTCTAAAGATTATATATGAAAACAGGCTGGTTTACAATTAGCCGCCTTAGGCTATATGCTGTATAAATTTGTGCTTGGTGCGCTCTGTGAAAAGCTTTCTCAACAGAAGCTGAAACCCTTGTTTCCATCTTTAGTACCGACCTACCCCAATAATAAGTTTCATAGCCACTGCGGTCTGCCCAGAAATTCAGTACCCTCTGGCCGCAGATAACCATCCACTAAGGTTGGTTAAGGTAACCTTAAATGTCATCCTCTCAAGATTCAAAAAGTGTGTTTAAGATTGCTCTGGCTTTGAGTTCTCATTCTTGCATCCTTCCTGAACTCCCAGGAGATTCTGCCCGGTGATGGATACAATGTGTTTTTCCTCTTGTTTTTAAAAGTTGATTCATTCATCACACTAGGTGGGGTACATTTTTTAAGCACTGGAACGAGAGCTGGTCAGCACAAAACAGCATGCATGAAAGATAAAACTGTGGCGAAAACAGACCTGGGCTAGTATTGAGGAAGAGTCCAGAGAAGTGCACAAAAACCTCTCCTACCAGACACGAGGCCTTGTATCAAGCAGCTCACTACATCTGCCCCTCAAAAACTCTCTAAGTCTCAACTGATGTTCTTGTTATTATGATGCATTAAGGATTATTAACGTTAACCTGGAATATCACCCCAAAAATTCTAAATTTTTTCTCATGTTTGAGGCCTATTCAGGGAAGGCACCCAGAAAGAAAACTGCTCAATATACAGCCTGGATAAGCATTGTCTTCGTAATGAACCCAACTTCATAGACAGAAATTATTACAAGTATTTTCCACATAACTTTTTAATAGACAATTACTTTTCTCCATGTATATTTTCTGCTTCATGGTATCTACACTCATCCTCTTAAGTCTCCCATATAACTGCCAAAGAAGATCTTTTAAAAAATACAGACCAGCTTTTGCTACAACTGAAGTTGTACATGTCATTATAAGATATGTCTCACCATTTACTTTTCACGTTATAACCAAAAGGAATTAGGATGTAATTAACACACATCAAATAACAAAACTACTCATAAGATTACTGAGAAAATTCCTTTTAAAAGAATTCCCTCCTTAAAGAGAGGGAATTAATAACAGGGTTTGCCTTTGCACAGTACAGATATTCATACTTACTAAAAAGCCCTCAGTCATGAGAGATTCGTCTATTCTAAGTACAGCTATGACCTTGGGCAGGTCACAAAACTCAAGGAATGTAGCTTTCATCTACAGGAGCAGTTACTATTGCGCTGTGTATACATAAGCAAACTGACTGGTTTAAAACTCAGGCTGCTTATATATGCAAAATGCCAGAACACATTTTGAATTCAGAGTGAAAAGCACCATTACACTACTGGCATAGAAAAAAAATTAAACCCTAAAGATTAAATTTTTCTACTGCTGTTCATTTTCATGTATCACTAATCTACATGATCTGTTATTTAATCTACCAGTGCTATCACTGATTTTAATGGGACAATGCTAATGATAGTTTTTATAAAAGCTGTCCTTAAATATAGAAAAAAGGCAGACAGATGTCATAGCCGCAGAAGAGACACTCACTGGGCAGAAGATGTCTGCCTGCAGAAGTCAGATCAGCATGCAAGGTGATTGCCATATATTGGGTTACAACAGCTCTTCAGGAAGGGATTTCAGACGTTGGCAAGGCGAGACACAACTCTTATCTATTGTAGGAAGCTGATATATGCAGCAAAGGGAGTATGTTTTCTTTTTAAAATGAGACTCTTCTTTTTCCCTCCTCCAAGATCTCCTATTTCTAAAACTTACTAGCATTAAAATACTATACCAACAGAGAAAAACAGTTTTCTCCTTTTCCTTTAGGTTTGCTTTGTTTCCCCAATAGCCAGTTTCTAAAGTGTGAAAAAAAACAATTCCAATAGAGAAAAGCCCACTTTAAAGGTACAGGTTTAACATTTTACAACAGTCTATACCTTATTTCAGCGAAGTCCACACACAATGTGCTTCCTGTCCCAAGCTTTGTTATATAACGGAAATCCTTTTGATAGAAGCATAGATGGGTCAAAACAAACCAGAACTACTGTACCGAGAAAGAAAAAAAAGTTCCCATTCCCACATATTATTCTATTCAAAGTGTATTTGATAGCATTTACCGGCATCCAGATTGCATCTTCCCCTTGCACCACGATACGTGTCTTTAACTGAATACCTTCAGAAAGCTGAGAAACTAGTTGCTTATTTTCTCTTAAAAAAAAAATCTCTTGTGACCAAGGAGGGGGGATATTTCATAAGTAAGCGCATGCAACAAATGTCATGGGAAACACTAGCCTGGGATACCTGAACTCCACAGCACCTCCTGGTGATATCAGCCCAGTTTCACTCTGTGATGGATGGACAGAGGTAGCAACAGAGAGGTCATGAGGGAGAAGAATACCTCACACCTGACTTCATCTAGTATGTTCTGCATTTTGCTCTCATGAGCTTCAGAGATTCTTTGGCCCTACATGTCCCTATAATGACCATTAAACCAGAGAACGAAGAAACTCTTCACAGCAAAAAAACAAATCTACTTTTTGTAATGATAGCAGTAACATTTTTTTTTCCTCCAGATAAGACAGGACAGAAAATCTTTGCTGTTACAGTCAGAGAGTGCTTATGTGAAACAAATACTCCGTGACGCACAGATGTGCTTCTCTATTTTAGTGCTAGACAAGCTGTCCCGTGATGGGCTGAAGAAGGCATCTTTTACCCGCAGTGAAATCTCGCGCAGTCAGGACTCCCTCCCCGCTTGAACTGAGACGCTCTCTCCAGAGCCACACCACACGCATTTTCTCCCCCCACCCAGATGGAAGCACCAAGGAGCATCACCCACAGCCAACAGCACATTCCAGCTTGTTGAGTCACTGCATTCCACTGCTATTGGGTTAGGTGCCTTTTTGTTTCCAACAAGCCAGCTTTTCAAAATCAGCTCATATTTAATGCTTACATTTCAGAACACTTCTGTGCTCATTTCCTACGTGCAGCCTTAGCTGTGATAATGCTCCACAGGGATTATTAGAAATGGCTTGTATTTTATCCAAGCCTCCCCTAAACCAACCTTTCTGAAGATTTAAAGGAAACACGTAGAGGCCTTTCTCATTGTGCTGCTGTACACCTGCAGACGCTGGCCAAGGTCAGGAGAGGAAACAACAAAATTCTTCAAGAAAGCCAGTTCCTTTGTCATCTGAACGTGGGCAGGAAACACTGGAAGTGTCATAAGAAAGTTTTTCTAATAAGATCTTAGCCCAGCCTTGCAGAAGCCAAACACAGATGATCATTGTAGGTCCCTTCCAACTGAAACAGTCTATTCTGTTCTATACAGCTCTGAGGAATAAACGGGCTAACGTCTGGATATTTCAGTCCAATATTCAAACAGGCCAGATCCTCATATTCACAGAGGTTTCTGTGCTTCAGAGCACAGGAGCAGCCACAGAACTCTGGTTTGAGAGGAGGGCAGGGTCAAGGTCTGGGTCAGACCTGCTCTGGCTGAGCTGCCCCACCTGCCAAAGAAGGGCCTGGATTTGGGATCTGTTGCTCTTGTTTAACCTCAGGCAGTCTTCAGAGGAGGCTATGTTTTATTCTGTAAGACAAATAATATTAGTTACCAGCCATTTTATTTCACAGAAACTTGAAGTACATTTTAAAATATTACACTTAGTGTGCAAATAATACATAAAAGGTGCTTTTTTTGAAAGTCAAGTGTTTTAAAATTATGCTTTCTCTTCAAAACAAATTTTTAAAGTTAAATCAGCATAATTTTCTGCTGCATAGTTGCAGCAGAAGATAGTTGCAAATCTACTTGCAGTAATTCATGAATATTTCTTTTTCCTCGTTTACTGTAAATACATCTTTACAAAATAAGTTAATTTAGCAGCATATTTTTTCAGGAGTGCACTCAGGAACACAGATCCTAATAGAAGTGTTCATGCACAACCTTTGCAAACTAGCAAGATCAATCATTTTTCTGTTCCTCTGAATTTCCAAAATTAATGCAAATCCTGAAAAGTCAAAGCAAAGATTTAACTGTCTTAAATTTTCCATTGTGCTTTTAAATATACATATTCTCTCCTTTGAGATTCTGTTTGGATGTTAGTAACCAACTCTTATTCTTTTTAATCTCTGTTAAAGTGCACAGGGATGGGCATGGCATAACCATTTGTACGTTCAAGATGAAATATCAGCAAAAGAAAATTGTCCAGGGCAGATATATTTCAGCATGAATCATTAATTCCTAAAGCTTGAGTCTTTTCATTATTCATTACACATTTTTCATCCTGCATTATTCCCTCAGTTAGCAGAGTTGCAATGAGATACTTAGAGCTCAGAAGTGTTAGCATGTAGCTGGGGAGACCAGTCCCATGCCTCAGTACTGTAAAACCGAGCAATACGCGGGTAACGAGAAGATTAAAAATTACTTTTCCACTGCACTGCAAAGATCACAGTCATTGGTCATTGAAATCTGGCATTTTATAGACCAAGCCCTTCAACCTCTGTGACTAGTTTCCCTGACTACCTGCAGGGTACTTCTTTATGCCAAAATTATAAGCAAGAAAACCCAAACCCAAATCTTTGGATTTCCATCAGATCTGCGCTATCCCTATGCTGTTGGAAGCTAGGAAGTTATTTATGTAATTATAAATATGTTTCTTCTGTTAAGAATTAAATGCTATTTTATCAGTTGTAGGGAAAGACTGAAACTTTAAATTCCACATTCCACTGCAATGGCTAAATTCAAACTAGTGCAAATCAGAGCAGCTTCACTGCAGAGGAGACAACATAACAGCAGAGAACGGCCTCCAGTGTTTAAATAAAGGAAAATGCTAGCTGCTGTTGCCTCCACATGGATGGCTCAGTTTCAGCGGGTTGGGGGAAAAATCTATACTGACTGATTTCCAAGCCATTAGGAGTTCTTACACATACACTTACTGGCTAAAAGAGGCACAATGCAGACTGCAGAACAGGAACAATACATGGGGGACTGTCAGTGATACACTTAAACCATCTGCATTTGCACAGTGTTTGGCAGCAAAACCAGAAATCAGGCAGCCTAGGTCTGGGGGTATAATAAAGGGAGTGCATATAAATGAGTAAAAGTCACTGAACCAATTTACAAGGCATTAGTGCATTGGCTCCCAGACTTCAACCCCTCAGCAAGAATTATTTCAGAGCAGCTCCCTCCACCCTCCTTTTGGCAAGCGCTCAGACACACTCAGCCCAGCGGAGAGATCCATGAACAGCTTTTATAGAAAGCACATGCACCTCCTTCCCTTTTCCCATGTGCTATTTTAACAAAACAAAATCTCAGTCTGAAATCCTGTGCCCTTGGGAACAGGGTGGCAGCAATTGGAGACTTGGGTCCATCTGATCTCTATCGCAGAAGCCTGTGGAGTCTCACACACAGTCTGTGCTGTGCAGCAGAGCCTGGACCCCATGCCTCGCACTTCTCCATCCCTTCACTGGCACCTCACACATCAATAGCAGGGTGTCGCAGCCTCTCTCCCACTCCATGAAACCATATGCCAGAGAGATCCGGCCAGCCCCAACTGTGATCCGCCAACCAGCTGGGGCTGGCACACCATGCTCCAGGCAGGACCATGGCTGCGCAGCAGCGAGACAGCGTGTGTGTGTGTGCGCACCTTAATAGGGCTCAGCAGAGAATTGCTGGAAGATGCTCCAAGCGCAGCAGCAGAGCAGTTCTGCCCACCCCTGCGTGATGAAACTGGGGGGGAGGGAGGGATGATCTGTGACCTGGTGCAGGAGAGGCTAACATCAGTGGCATGACGGCATGCATGGAGATTAAATCACTGGAGCAGTTCAATGTAACAAGATAAAAGGAAAATCTAGAGACTTCAAAGGCCATCAAGGAAAGCATTTAAGATACAGGTCATCTCATGTCCTGTAAGCACCCAGTGCAGCTTCCCTTCCAGGAACTTGTTTATTCTCAGACTCATCTGGCACAGAACAAAGCACTGGTGAGGCACATCCCTCCTCTGGCAAGTTTACAAGGGGATACGGTGCATCAGCGTTGGAGAGACGCTGAGGTGAATGACACCCCAACGTCACCCTGAAAGCAACCCCAAGTCTGTGACCTACTTTTTGTTGCACCCTGCTCTTTTCACCCCAATACTGTAAAATCTTACTCTCAAGATAAAACTCCATCTGCACTTGATTAGCCACATGAATCCCAGAATCACAGAGCTATTTGTGTGCTGCAGCCTTTGGGGTGACATCTCTCCAGTGTCTGGAATGGTTATTTGGTATAGAGCTTGCAGTTCAAGCAGTAAGCTGACTTCTTATCTCCCCTGAGGCTCTCACAGAACAGTAAGAGGCAGAAAAATTAAGTTTCAGTCTTTTTTGAAAGAAAAAATCAACATTATTTCAACCTTTTTTAAAGTTTATCTAAAATCTTCTTCTGTTTTAGAGCTTCCTAGCAGACAATCAACTTCAGAACAAGTCAGTCAAACAGCCAGTGTTGCTGAGTGCAGGGACTGAGGTCCACTGCCCTCGGTCACCCCACCACTGGTCAGGAGCTTGCAGCCAAGTGTTTCAGCTGGCAACATCTGACCCATTAATGGGGAGAATGTCATGTAAAAGCCAGTATCAGGATGGGCATATAGGTTATGTAAATAGTGTAGGAAGGAAGGAGAGGAGGCCATATCCCTGCTTCTCTCCAGCTCCCTACTCCTGATACGCTGCATCCCTTACAGAGCGTGG
This sequence comes from Anhinga rufa, assembly GCA_013400875.1. NCBI lineage: Eukaryota > Metazoa > Chordata > Aves > Suliformes > Anhingidae > Anhinga > Anhinga rufa. The sequence continues at coordinate 30,651 of VZTV01081864.1, read as the reverse complement.
AATCAGCACAGTCAGGACACGAGCGCAGTGTCTGGAGAAACACAAGACAGGGCTCAGAGGGAAACTTCCCCAGTCCTTCCAGCCCCAGCAGCTCCACAGCACTACCTCTCCATCACCTACTGCAGGCTCTGGTTCTGTTTATTTTTTTTAATTAGTGCCACATATATAAAGAGTGTTTGCACTGCAAACTTCACCAAAAATTAAGACGGATGTTATCCCTCTCATTTCAGACCTGGCATGACAGAGAGAGAGACGAACTTTTCTACACCAAAACATGAGCTTCCCATTTACATCACCAGTCAGAGGTGAAAGCAGGGCTGCTTCTACAAACAATCAGCAGTGTTAATGAATTAAAGGTAACAACATTCATCATTTTTGTTTAAGTGGTAGAAGAAGAGGTTGTGTTGTTTTGAGTTTCTATTTTAGGGGACATTTCAATTAAAGCAGATTAAGTTCTTTGGGTGAGAAAGTTTCACTGAAATCAAGATTGTTTATCAAAAACATTTCTGGAAAATTTTTGATCAGCTTCACACCTCTGCATTAGACTTACTCTTCAAACTCACATCACATATGAAGGTTAGTGTGCCTGAGTTAGCCTGCAGGCTTGCTTGTTAAAATCCCTGTGGATTGTGTTTTCAGTGAACAAATCAAAGGGATTCATGATTCCTTTCTTTTAGTTCAACAGTGAGGCAGTTTCATTTCACAGCTCCTGCTCAGAGTGCTACTAAGAGTTTTAGTACAATATGGGTGCATTTTCTACCACCCATTCCAAACAGGGAAACAAGATCGTTTGGTATCATTCCCTGCTAAACATCTGAGATGCAAATCCTGCAGTCATTAGTCTTTATGCAGCCAGAGGTCTCATACATGATGAGAGATTTGCCTGATTAAGGAACATAGGATTTAACCTTCCTTGAGAGATCCTGTTTAATGAAATGTGTATGGTACAGCTATAATGATACTCTGGAAAACATTTCCAAAAATGTTTTCTGGACATGGCTATCGCATGTCCCCAGCAAACATCCAACTCCACCAGCTTTAACTAAAATTCCTCAGCAATTTTTTAAATACAATTTATATTAAAAAAAAAAAAATCAGAGCTACATTCTTTTGTTTAACAAACGTGGCAAAAGGAAGCTGAGTCAGACTCACTCCAGGATACACACCTCAGTCTGACAAAAAGGAAAACAGTTACCAAGTGGAAATGACTAAGAGCACTGCACCGCCCTGATTAAAAGTCCCAGAAATAACAACACAACGTTCTGCAAAGATTATGCTTTCCACATGGAGCAGTAATTGTTATTTTTTAAACTTTAAGTAATGTTTCTTCCAGAGAGGCTTCAGACAACAGTCAGATACAACTGCACATTTAAAATGGGAGGGGTTTTACAATGATTATCTGAGCTATTCAAAATTAGCATTTCAGGTTTATTTTTAGAACTGAAGGAAAGCTTATGCTCTCCCCTACCATAATTCTTAGCTGGTTATAAAAATACTGACACAAGTATTACTGCTGTGACTGAATTTCAGATCTTGGCAGTCCTTAATTTGCACAATGCCTGTAATGTGCTTGTTTTAGCAAGATAGACTACTAGGTCTAACATTTATAAACTGTTACAAAAGCTTTCTTGAGCTGTATTGCTGAGTGTAAAGCCCTTCTCCAGTGAGAGCTGAATATTAGGACAATTGGTTTTGAGAATTAAAACATCATTAGTTGCAGCTGTGTCAATAGCGTCTTTGGTTTTGATGACTGTGCTTATTAAGAAGGGCTTATTTATCATGTGGAATTTCACTGTAACTACAATTACTTGCAAAGAAAAAAAAAATCCATACTCACTCAGTGAAAGGCATGGGCTGTTTCTTCAACTGTGCTGGAATTTGCACTGGTTAGGAAAGCAATGAACTTGTTCCTGCCACAATGGTTTCCATGAATTCTTTGAGGAGAACTTCACAGACCACTGATCAGATGGGAGAGCGAACAAGTGCTACAGTGAAAAACTGAAACAAGGTGCAACCAAAAGCTATTATCATAAGAGTCAGCCTGCTTTGCTGGCTATGCAGAAAGTCATGAAACTGGAGTTTCAGATCACCCAACCAATCTCCTCAGCAACAGATAACATATAATTCTGAAGAAAGATGCAAGCTTTAATCTCACGTTTATTCTCTGCAGTTATCAATTCCATTAACTTATACTGACCCACTCACAGGTGTCTGTGTATGTGAGAGCAGTCACATTTAATAGATTTAGCATAGTAATGAGGGCTCTGTTTCTGCCCATTATAACACGTTATACCTTTCAGCAGTAGCAAGGTGACAGTTATTACTTTAGATTCCCAGAAATGTCAAATTCAAACTATGCACAAGCACCTTCAAAGCAAAGTTGAGTTTCACCCCCTTTATCCAAGAAAGGAAAGACTATTTTAAACTTTACTAGCATAAGTAGCCTGGAAGATTTCTCAGGCACCAGCATTTAAATAACACAGGCTAACATCAGAAAGTTTCACAGAAAGAGACGCTGATCTGAATAAGACACCCAGGTGCCACAAAGTCAAAAAATAACAGCCAATGAACATCTGTGGGAAAACCTTGGGGGAAAAAGCAGATTATCCAGTAGGGGCAGCTGGATATAACATGGAAGTAAACTTGTACAGCAGTGCTGAACAGACCAATGAAAAAGGCCTGGTGTCATTCGGAAAAAGGAACAGCAGACAGACACTGTGAAATGCCAAGTACATAAATATCGCTCCTTTTACACATGCCACCAGCTCCGTCCATGAGTCACACAGAGTAGTGGAAAGTTGCTAGATGTTACGGATTCTATTCATTTTTTACTTACTTCTTTCACTTCCAGAAGTCTGACTACTAAATAAGATTTCATACAGAAAATGAGGGACCTAAAAGGTAAGTATACCTGCCAATGTTGTCTGATCATGCACAGGATGTTTCTTGTTAGCAAAACTTGGTGTGAATTAATAACAATTAGTTTAAAACATTACCCCCTTGCTTGCAAAAGACACCAGTCACCAAGGAATTTTCCCAAAGTCTTTATGATTTAGCCCTAATGATAAAGACAAAGAAGTCTGAAAGTCTAAAATCTACAAGAAAACCTGCTTGCTAGCATTTTGAGTCAGCAGCTTTGAAACTGTGATGGAATTCACTGCCTAGGAAGCACAGCAGTGCAAAAGTCTGGGATTAACCAGAGGGCATGGGGTGGTCTGAAACATCAGGAGCTTTGCTGCCTGTTGGAGAGGGCTGCAACGATAGGTTCTTCATTCAGTAAAATCTCAATGGACATTTCCTCATAGACAGAAAGGAAACTTAAAGAATCAGTTCGGCAGAGATGAAATCTATAAAGTATAATGTGGAAGGTTTTGAGATATTAAATCAGCTTTCTAAGATTTAAATGAAAGTACCTTCCTCCAAGCTTATAAATGGTTTTCAGTTATTCTATGGAGCTCCGAAACAGAGCATGATGAAAATGCCTTTAGAAACTTTCTCCCTTCTTTCCTTGAACTTTTCAGTAGAGGTAAAACAAGTCAACTAATACAAA
>VZTV01081864.1:2216-27032 GCA_013400875.1 Anhinga rufa | reverse complement strand
GTAAATACAGTTGAAGTCATTTGCAAAAGTAAATCATATCTGGGACCGTTGTCTGCTGTGGGTACCAGATTGTCACTGAGCTGCATCCTGACCAGATAACGGCAGTTCCCTGGAAAACTCCTATCAACATCCTCCCTGCTCTTCTCTCAGCAATGACACAGCAACGGCTTATTTTCTTGTAAGAAAACTTGACTCTAGTTGGTCTCCTTCTGTAGGACTTTGAAAAATGACTCCTCATTAGTTGCTTAACTTTTCTGAATAAATAATGTATCATTTTTTTAAAAAGCCATTCATCTTTGCTACTGTACATCATAAAAATGTGAAACAATCTAACCAACCCCAGCCTTCTAGCAAGCCAGGAAGTCAATGCCATCACCTGTGCTGGACTGTGATGACAAATAGGGGCAAGAGAGTATTTAACTGTGGAACATTATTATTTAAAGTCCTACTTAAGATAGATTGAACATTTGCCCACATTTATTATAACTGGTTCAAAAAACGTGAGTTTTGAGTTGTCCCACACTTCTCAGATTTTCTTCTGCATTACTTAGTAAAAAATTCCTCTTCCATTTGTACTGTACAATGGCAGAGATACACCTTTGCAGTCAGTTTTAACATGCAGATAGGGGTCAGAAAACAGCAGGTGGCACTGAAGAATGCATCACAGTCCCACAGAAGGGTTTGGGTACTCAGGCTAGGCTGTAGAAAAGCCCACTGGCTCATCAGGCCACTGAAAAAGATCCTGAGTTAAGTTTTATGTGGGTGACAGTATTAAAGACACAGACGCCTGTGTGTTGGTGAGCCTCCCCCAGGCTGCCGCTGCCCAGCAAGTCAGCCTCAGGAATGTAACACAAATGCTGAATCTTTCCCTTCTGTCTGCCCTGAGTGGTCTCGAGACTTAAAGCTAACCATAACCAAGATGTTACATTTTCTCCTTCTGGAAGGCCCTCCTACACTGTCTTGCTTCTGGGGTCATAATTTTACCTGTGAAAAATACTGTTAAATTTCATTTTTACATCCAGCACTGACAGAGCTTTACAGGAACCAGTCTAATTCATATGAGGGCTCTTGCTTTTTTGCTTGCAGGTATAAAAATCCTTATAAATAGGACAACTCCAAATTACTTTGAAAATCCTGTTTGTGCAAAACAGTATGGTCTGTGCTGATCAAATATCAGACACCGTTTAAAGCATCATTCAGATGCTTGCTAACTCTTAAAACTCTTTATAAAATGATACTAAATAACATACCAACTTTTGTGTTTCCCTCAGAATCAATTTCCTTTTATTCAGCTCCCTCATTAGAGTCAGCAACAAATAAATAGGTATACCAATAATGAGTCTAAGCTTATCTCATTTCCCCCACATCCTTTTCTCACTTTTCTTACTAAGACTTGGAACAATAACAGGATGCCGGAATGCAGGATGGGAAAAGGCAGACTCCCAGCTGGAAAACCTTGGAGACTGGAGAGCTGAACACTCCCAGTATTGCTTAATGAAAAGAGAAGTGAATTTTTCTATTTGATCCTCATTTTCTGTACGCTGCTCAACATTTTGGGATACCGTTGATTTTAGTTTGCCTGATTTGGGAACAAACCGAAGCTTGGCCAGCACTGACTCAGGTAAGGGATAAACGGTATTTGCTGTCCTTCAGCTATGAAGTTCATTTCAAAGGATTTTTGCTTCCACCAAAAAACCCTTCTAAAGTATTAAATAATTTAAGAAATACCAGCAGACAGGCTATGAATTTTATACATACCCACAGAATCCTTTGGGCCTAACACTGATGGCACTTAAACCAAATTAAGTGCAGACAACAGCAGAGCTGTTTACAATTGACACTGGACGATGAAAATCTCTGGCTTTCTTGGGCTATTCCACAATACTCCCATTATATTACTGATGCTCATTCATAATGGAAAAGGGACAGAAATTATACTGCAAATTGCACCTGTAAACCCTCAAGGAAAGGCTTTCACTTGCAGTGTGGGCAGTTACAGGCTTAGTACTGTTTTGAGTGAGCAGGTGTACGCTCTGCTATGATTTGATGCAAGGTGTTTTATCGAAGTGGAAGTTGACTTGGTATCTGTCTTTAAGGTGCTATTGCTTTATTGTGACCAATGCCAAGAGAAAGTGAAAGCTGGTTTAAGGAGGTTTGAGGCTTAGAGGGAAGCTTATGTAAACATGTCAGTGATTTGGTTCCCTAAATCTCAAGTTTAAAACGACCCATGCACCCTAGCCCTGGGCTACCAGGTTTTACAGCCTCTGTTCTAAAAGACCAGCAATTCTTATTTTAGAAGTTTCTTGATTTCGGTGGTCCAGAAAGAACCATTTTTTCTGACGAGGTATTTCATGAGCAGTGGCTTGATACAAAAAGTTCGTTGAAAAGGCTTTTATCTTATCCTGAAGATAGTGTAGCAAGTCCCTGAGCTAACAAGTTTGCTGTACAGCTTGCAGAGACAAAGCATTTATGCATAAGAGATGAACTGATACTGCTTTTTCTGTAAGAACTCTATTCTGCAATAGTGGGACTGTCAGTGTGCACAGTACCTTACTGTGCTGGTTGTCAAGCTGTAATAAAGATAAAGGAAGGAAAGAAATGCAAGGAAAAAAGATAGGGAAGAAGATGAATTTCTGTGAGAAAATCTGTTCCATTCTTAGCTACCAAAAACATTAAAAGTTGGTTGCTGCAGCAGTTAACAAAGGTATAGTTAATCAATGTGTCCCTGCCTCCACTGCTTATAAATCATTATATCAGCATTTGTAAAAGCATACAGTATTATAGATGTTCATGTAGGAAAAAATATTAGACAAAAGCAAGGATACTCCAATGATTTACAAAAGCTTCTCATCTTAGGTTAATTTGTGCCTTGTAACAACAACCAATATACCAGAAACAAATCACAGAAATGCTGACTTGCAATTTATCTGCAGTATCTCCAGGAGTTACTTTTTATCCTTAAATAAAGGGTGACCAACAGGATAAAAGGACACAGAATTAATTTAGCATATGAAAGCCTTAGAATAATACAGTATACTATAAAGAAGAATGTGAAGTTACAAACAATAAAACAAATTAATTTGAAAGCAAAAGATAAACTCAATTAACAAATCATTCCTGCTTTGTCCACAAACCTGGGCTTTATTTTTTGGAGTGCTAGAGCTGCACTGCATTGCAACAAGAAGTATTTCCCAAAGCTTTGCTCTTTAACATAAGATCATAAAACTGTTTCTCAAACATTTTAAAATAAACACTAACACTGAAATTATGCTATGAAATAGCTACACGTCATTCAGCAATCTGCAGCTTGCAGAGAGCTAGATGCAGGGCTCAGTGCTAAAGAGGCAGCTTAGGCAGAGAATGTTCCACCCAAACAGTTAACAGGTTTGTTGCCAGTTTGCTTCACGTCCTGCCTCTGCTGAGTGAAGCAGAACTGGAAACAGGATATAGGTAAAAATCACTGGGGATGGTTTAGAAGCTCCTCTGATTTATAGCACTTATGGAACACAGGACTTCACTGTGCATCCGTAAATCAATTACTTCAATTAATATTTCAAATAAAAAATAGAAAAACTTTTTTAAAATTCTTTTTTCTTGTCAGGGTACATGTCTACAGAACTACAGGCGTAAATCAGGCCAGCTAATATTTTGTATTTTCTAAGAAAGCAGAGGTTCACAGAATAGAGGTAACTGATTACTTCTAGCAGCCGAGCCTTCATAAGGAACCTTCACGGTTGTTTTTGTCATGCATTCATAATTCAGTTTTTTGCTCAGGTTCTAGAAGTTTAATTCAGAGGTTCAAATGTTAGTATCAAGAAGAAATAAGAGGTTCTCTGTCTCTGTGAGAAATTTATTGGCCATGAAGAAATTTAGGTGCATTTTTTTTAAAACACATCTTCCCCTTTGTTATCCTTGTTGGTTTACAAATCAAAAACCCCTCAAAGTTTAGCCGGGACATGACTGGCTTCCTCTCTACCCTAGAACACAGCAGATTGATTATTTGTGTAAACTGGAGATTTGCTAGGACAGAGAGATGCCCAGCTCACTATCACTAAGGTAAAACAATTCCCCACACATGCCTTTAAAGAGCTCAACAGAATTTGAACTTAGAGAATAGATCTTGGCAAAACCAGGGCTGAATACTAGTTTGATCCATGATGAGAGTTTGTTTGATCCACCTGCAGACTTCAGTTCAGCACCCTAGTCCATTCAAAGGGCCTATGCAGGTACATTTCCACTGCAAACACAGAAAGCAGACAACACTCTGGTGCCACAGTAATGATTAGGAGCCACCATTTTTGGTGCCAAGAAACTTGCAGGCATCCTGCTCTAGAGCCTGTCCTCAGCCCAAGTACACAGCCCACTGTAAACCCAGGGATCCCACCAACAGGACTAATGCTGGGAATAATGATGTGCAAACCGAATGCACATCACTCACCAAGGCATGTGCCACCTACCTCCTCAACTCTGCAATACGTCTGATCTTGAAATATTAAACAATTAATAAAAAATTGTGAAGAACCTGTTTACAGTTCTCCAGAGCAAGAATACAAATTAGCCCCTTAGTTCAATGGCAACCTGAGCTTCACTCATCTTGATCTGAATTTCAAATTTGTCAATTAGCATGGAACTAGCTATATTTTGAAGATTTTGCTGAATTGAAGAGTAAGTTCTCTCTATAACATAATTCTGAGATGGATGTTACTTGTGCCATGAGCCTATTTTGTGCATATGCTGCTACACACATCTGTTGGGCAGGCAGTGGGAAGATTCGGGACCCAGCCCTCCTACAGGCTAGTAGTAGTGCCTATGGACATTCACAGGAACTGGAACAGCTCAAGAGCTGTTTTCCAGGGCTGAGCAAAGACAGGGGAAGGGCAGAGGGAAAACTTATTCATCCATTGCAGGTGTTCACTCTGCCTGCAATTCTGTTTTGGTACTCTGAGTATATCCCTGGAGGTATTTAAAAGACATGTAGACATGGCGCTCAGGGATGTGGTTTAGTGGTGGACTTGACAGTGCTAGGTTAACAGTTGGACTTGATGATCTTAAGGGTCTTTTCTAACCTAAATGATTCTATGATTTACAGTCAATAAACCAGAAAGAGTCAAGCAGATGGATGGACATTCTGGCAGACTTTTCTCCAGACATGTACTTTTGTGTGAGATAAGACAGCAAAACTGCCTTACAAAAGATTAGGAGCTGCATGTGAAAGTGTTATCAAGTATCATCCACGAAAGGGTCCAGAAGTTATAGTGAAAAAAATTTTAGAGAAAAGGCAAGCACAGTTACCTGGAACATTCTGTAGAAATTGTATGGGGACCTTTCCAAAGGAAAGGAAAGGAAAGTGTTCTTCTGCTGTAATGTTGCTATCTGAAATGCAAGGAGTTACAGAGCACCACCATAGTTAGAGGTAGACCAATGTTTTTAAATGGCAGAAATATTTTAAATTCTTAATTTTTCAGTATCCAGACAGGTCAGTTTTGTTGTCCCAGTCTAGCTGTCATCAAAATCCTCATGTTCCTGTGGGATTTCACCACCACCCTCTGCCAAAACTTGAGAAGTCCCATGTTTCTATGACACATTCTTTTAAGAAGCCTACTATCAGTCTCCACAAATTAGCTGTAGCCCATCTGGCTTTGCCCCCACTGAAGTCATCCATTTCTCTGCATCCTCCTCTCTCCCCAAGCCCACCAGCAACATCTGGAATGGTCCTCCTGACACCTGGCAAAGTTCACAGGGCACAAGGTGGGTTATCTGCAGCACACACAGGCCCTTGTCCTTATTGTGTATGACACTGTAAAGGGAAATTCCACTTCCACAGTATGTCTGGAGGATACAGTTGAATTCCTTCTCCTGCCTTTGTCCACATTTCTAAGCAATGCTTTGGTAGGATTAGTCTTCCTTTTCCCCTTCCTTTTATGATGCTATCTGCTATGAATTTGTGTTCTGGAAATCCTCTAGGAGTGCAAAGTCTACCTTACAACATAAGGCTTGAGGAGACTAAGGACCTAATGCTGCTCTCATGCAATTGATAGGAAATCCTGCCGTTGATGGGAACTGTTCCTGTCATAGGTTCAGCTTCATCGGCAGAATCTCCACTGGCACAGTGTTTTCAGTTAGCTTCCCCATTCTTTTTGTGGGATACTCCCTCCTCCCAGTACTAGACCTGATTCAGAGGAGATTTGCATTATCTTACTGGCTTTTATTGTCATTATCTTTCAGATGTATATGATCTGTCTGCAAGAGAACCAGTTTACTCATGTTAGGGTTAGGCCAACCAATCAATACTACTAATAAGGTATCAAACTTTTCACCACCTAAACTATGAATCCAGACCTACAATGAAATAGTATATACTGTCTGTTTGCTCAGTACTGTTAATTTAGGGGTTTAGGCTGTCATTAAAACATAAACAAAGATTGCTACACTATGCACATTTTAGTATCATCCAGATCACCAATGCTCTCCACCTAAAACACGTACCCAGCACAGAAATTAAGAAACAAGGGCAGAAAGCAGAGAGCACAAAAAGCAGGAATGCTTTTTATAATGGGTTCATTTTAAAAGACAATAACGTGAATTTGACAGTGACAAAGCTATTGCAGAGCTCTATCATCTGTAGCACCAGTTAACAAACACATTTGCTTTGTACACTAGATTTGCCAGCAGCAGCCTTGGTAAAAGTTTAGGACTAGAATAGATACTGAATCCTCCAGTAATTGCACTTGGAGATGACTTAAATTTCAAACAGGAAGAAAGGTGCACATTTCTCTTCAGAATATATTGCGTAATTTTCCGGTGAGCTGTATTACCTACCTTATATGGATTGATCTTCAGCTTCTTTAAATGAAGAGAAAGGCTTAATTCGCACAAGAAAGGGGTCTTCAGTGGCGGTGATTAAAAGATGAGCTGTGAGAGAAATAAACATTCCACTTAGTCACTAACTAAGGAGAAAAAAAAATCCCACCTCAGCTTAAGAAATATCTCTAGCTGTGTTTTGGATCCAGGCAGCAAACCCACAAGTGCAGCACTGCTGTGTAAGAACTTCCCAAACAGCCAGGTTACTACAGAGCTGTCAGCTGCCGGGGGGATGCAGGCTGCCCCCCAGCGCTCCCCACACTGAGCCCAGCAGGGCGGCAGCAGCAGCCACCAGCCTAGATCCTGGGCACTGCCTTGAGAAGACCTGTGAGCAGAAATGTCCCCGGGTCAGCCAGCTGAAAGCCCCAACTTCTCACTTTTACCACTTTCACAAAAACTGCTTACCACATGTAATCAAAGGCATGGCCTGCCTTGAAACAGAGTCACTGCTGCAGTCACGTCTTACATGCTGAACTATCAACTACTATGGTTGCAATCTGTTTCATGAAGCAAGCTCTCCTTGGGTGCGGGCTCCCTCATTGCTTCTGGACTGGGGTTGTAAAATTCATCAGACTAATGACCTGCTTAAGCCAGTGTACAGATAATGCAGCAATACACAACACAACACAGTGTTGAATCATAATCACTCCCACATGAAAACAAACCCATACAGAAAAAAAGTCTAGCTCTAAAAAAAGCCACAAAACTTACAACAGCTTTCCTCATCTTTTTAAGCTTCCCTGTGTCTGAAGCCCGATTTTTCAGGCCCTCCAGCTTCCCTTTATCAGCACTGTAAACTGGAAATTTGCTTCCCTAGTTTTATTTTGATTTGAAGATGAGATTTTCCTGACAAGAACTAAGCTGTAAGTAAAAATATTGAAAGGCTCATTGTAAATTCGTAAGAGCAGAAATAATATCATTTGTATCACCTCACAACACATGGAGATTATAACAATGGAAATGTTCCAGGAAAAGACTGTAACTACAGGGGTGGGCAGAAAAGGTCTTAAAGTTAATTAAGCTTGGTCTGGAAGTTAGTTGAATAAGGGCAGGAAATAGAAAAGAATGAACTGACATTTGAATGAGACATTTTTAAAAGGGAGAAAAATACTGAATACTAATTACCAAACAAAATATATCCAGACACACCCTGGTTTTTTAGCCTCTTGCCCAGCCAGAAAACAAGAGATTTATATATATATACATGCTTTCTTTATCTGCCACAAAATTAATATTCAGAGGAAATACTAATGCATTCAGTCACCCAGTAGAATAACCTGGACAAAGGAAACAGAACACACAGCCAGCTAAACATGGCTTCTCTCCTTCAGAGTACTGTTAGTGCAATAAATATAAATTACTGTGACCTGTGAGTGATGCTTGTGTTCAAGACAGATACTTTTGCTCTTGAGCTTTTGTTGAAGGAAAATGTCAAAAAAATCTTATCTGCTGTAAACACAGCTACATTGTACTTTAAAAAATAAAGTCATATTTATTGCATACAGTTCCTCAAAGGATGGGGACTTTTCCTTAATCACAGCTACTCAGTTGGAGCTCTGTGCTAGGAAGCTTCTCTGATATTAAGGCTTTATCTGGAAACAAAGGGGAAGTGGAAAAAGCTCTATAATACATTATTCTCATTGTATACCTTGTTTTTTCTCAGCTTGGCCAAACTCTTAAGCATTCAGTGACAGCTTTGGCTAATCTCTGTGTACAGCAGAGCTAACCAGGGGGCAGTATCAAAACAGATCAATTCTGAAATGTGCACACAATTTATTGTAGGAAACAAAGCTTTTGGTTAGAGATGCTTGAGAAATTTTTTTTGTGATCACAGACACCTCCAATATACCCAAACTGTTCCACTTCTGCACTGGGATGAGCCAATAATTTTTGGAGGATTCCCTTGTACCCTTCTCTCCCAAAGCCCCACTCCCCAAAATCAACATCGTAAGAGCGTGGGAGGTGCTGGGGATAAGGGAGGCTCAGTGCTGAGACACCTGCACCTCTGTCTGTCCTACCACAGCCACCACAGTTTGGGCTAACCAAAAGGAAATTGGCTCAAAGCAAGCGAGAAAGAAGCTGGATCTACAGGCACATAAATATGCCACTGAGACTGACAGAGCCTCAATCATTCTTCAGAGTCAATGAGACCCTTTGCAGGAATCTGACATCTGACTGCAAGATTATCCCTGAAACTACTTTTTGGATACAAGGAAGAGAACAAGTTCTTTGCCTGTCTGTAACACTGGCACTTCATCACTACTTTCAGCATCCGTCCTTATCAATAATTAATCTGATTGGGAGATGTTTTCCTCTTAGCTTTATATTTTGGACAAAAAATTCATAGGGGAAAATGTTTGCAGCTCCAAACTACGCATGCAGGGCTTATCCCACCCATCTTATTAGCTCATTTCAGAACAGAAGGGGTGTATTTAATGCAAAGTTAACCCCCCCAAATAGCTCAGATTTCAACAGCATTTGGCAACTGTCATCAAAAGACGTGTGGCCAAGAACAAATTTTCTGTCAATTAATTGGTAGTTTCACCCCTGCAACATCTGCAAAGCAAATAAATCACGCTAGTCATAGGTACTATGAGCTTCCTGATTTTAAAAAAAAATAAAAATGGAATGGTCTAAATCAACAGAGCACAGAATCTATATGACATGATGATGATGAGGTGATAATATTCTGTACTAACACCCAAACTCTGCTTGTGGGTTTCAGCATACTCACTGAACACCAGAATGCTCCTGCTCCTTAAGAGTCATTCAGCCCTCATACACGTGCTCCCAAAGCTCAGAAGCTGTAAAGAGCTATAGGAGAGTAGCTTATGACTTTAAGCTCAATGCTGTCCATGCTGTCAACAACTAAGAGAAAGCCAAAATCTTCTGGTTATGATAATATATTTATTTGTCATGAAACAGTGTCACAAATTGGCTTAATAATCACAAATGAGCTCCAAAATATTTTAACAGCTGAGTTTATACTGGGGACTGTGCTTAAGCACATTAAGCATATAACATCTTGTTATATTTTGTATTAACATATTTGTATGTGAAGTAAAAGGCTTTATGCATGGAATGACTGGACAATACCACTTGCTCTTCTTTAAAGCACTCTAATCCCTTTTGGGGTCACTTCAGGGAAAGTTTCTGTAGTAAAGCACTATATGACTACAGTAGCATGGCCAGAGTAAGAACTCTTAAGCAGCACCAGAACATATATATTTCAGTGCTTCGTGTACTGTATTTGTTGTTTCAAACTGGTTATCATCAGCTCTCAAGTATCTCTACAGCCTCTGTGATGTCAAATAACATTATCATGAAAAATGAGTAAAGACATCGATTCTGCACCTGGCATGATACATGATCTGCATGCTGAGTGTGAAATGAGGAAGATTCTTAAAATTCACCTAATGATTCAGTGTGGCTCTGACAGACCTTCGTGCGTATTTCTCTCCTGGGTGAGGTAGAAGGCCAGCAGGTTTACTAAGACTGGTGCATTACTTGCTAGACATACCGGGATGCTCATGTGAAAGGAAAACAGTCATCCATTAAAACAACAATTAGACTGCATAACTGCTCTGATGAGGAGAAAGTCAGTGTTCTCACTGCTTATTTTAATAATTTCAAAGTATTGTTTTACCTTCATCCCATATGACATCCTCACCACAGCAAACAATCCGCACTTAAACAGTGCACTGTCATTTCAACAACAGAAGTGATTCAAGAATTATTAATATATCTAGTCCAAAAATAATGCTTCCTTAAAGTCCATAAACAGAACAGCCCAGTATCTAAAACACATATTTAATTTGCTTCTCAGTTATCAGATTTGCAAGTGAGAAACTCAGATAAAAAACAGGTTACTATAGATGGACAGAAAAATTACTTAATTAAAGATTAGAATAGGGATCATAGCTTGTGCACATGAAACACAGAAGCAGTCCCTCTTGGTTGGATAACTTCACTGTGTAAGATTTTTGATGGGACACATAAAAAAAAAACCCTAGCTTGTCTCTGACCTATGTGGAAGTTGCGTACTTTTACATATGCTATACAGGTACATAGAAATAAGTCACATTTTTTTTAGATCATATATTGGATTCATTTCCACGAACAGAAATGTTTCAGATCCCCGGACGTGCCTAAACTAACACTATCCACAAAAGGCTACCACCCGCTAAAGAACACAGAACAACTAGGCACAATCTATCAGCCCATCTCTTCCAAATTTCCCCAGAAAAATATACTGTATGAGGTTTTCTTGAATTCTAACAGAAGCCAAATTCAGAGCCGATTCCAAGCTGTACAGGTAAATCAAGATCTAAGCCAAACAAACATGCATTTCTGAACAGGAAATTGAATCTGAACCTACCCCAGCAACACACATTCAATAGTCTTATAACTAATCCATTCTTTATCAGATAGGAGTCGTGTAGGAACGTAGATAGCACTCTCCAAACTGCAAGCATGTTTTTTGTAAGTCTTTGGAAAATACACATTAAGATAAGGTTAACTAGAAACTGAGCGAAATCAACAGAAGTTAAATGCTCTCCTACCTTTGAGCTTTTGGGCCCTGGTGCTTGACTGCCCAACAGACCTTGTCTCTGAATTCTCTCAACTAAATCAGCATTTACCAGCAAAGGATTTTTGTGAGCCAAAGTGAGATTGTGATTATGTCTTGCACACCCAGCTAACAGGCAGTAAATGTTGAATCTACTGATAGTTGTCAGGGCAGCTTTGAAGGTTAGTGCTGTAAGAACAGTGTCTGAGCTGAAGTAGCACCACCAACAAAATTACTTCCCTGTTTGTCCTAGAGGTCATGCCTGTATATAATGGGTCAGATTCGGAGCAATTCAGAGCCGAGATGGACAAGAGCACTAAGCACAATATTTCTGGCCTAGTGCGATGGCTGACTGCATCTGTAGCACTGGACTGGTCACAGCTTAAAATAAGCAAAGCCTGCTATAGGCTAGTCTTTCCCCACTCACGCCAACATTTTTATTTTTGTTAATCTGCCTAGCTAAAAAATATTATCAGGCACATCACTGATGTAAAAAAGCTACAGTAAAGTCAGGAGAATTTACTGATGCAAGATCAGATCCTGCACCTGACTCATCCAGCTTCTCTCTCAGATATGAGATGACTTCTAGCAAACAAACTGCACCATCTATATATCCCTTTCCCATAAAAGCTTCTTGGCAAGGAACAAAGGAGATCTTTGTGACCTCTTACAACTTTCTTCTTCACTCATTTCCTAAATTCATTCTGTTTACAGCAAATGTCTTCTTAGACCATACATTTCTTGTTTTCAGTTCACACTCAGCCTTTTCATATGCCCTTCTCTCAGTATTTACTGCAGCACTTTAATCCTGGAGTCAGCAAGTCACTTGCTAAAATGCAAGCAGGGGTGTCAGGAAGCTCTGGGAGGACATTCCGGTAGATGTAATTATTGCTGCACACCCATCTTCAGTGCACAAGCTCTCACACACTAGCTTGGAGGGTGGCTTTGTTTCTTTAAAAATAAATAAATAAAAATAAACAACAACCAAAAAACCAGTCTTTGTCTCCCCCATTTTTAGCCAGTTCTCTATCTGAGATAGCAGAAAGACTGGGAGACCAATTTAGCTGCCTGCTTTCCACCAGGCAATGAGTCCTTAACATATACATAGTAAGTATTTATAGATCTTTTATAACCAAATTTCTTCATTTCTGAAAGAGGCATCTGTCCTGGCTGAGGGCTCCATCCACCCATGAGATGAAGTTGTATTTTGTATCATCCAGGAGAGAATTTTTTGGTGAGTTGAACAGACGAGAAAAAATCATTAATACATTTTCTCCAGGCCTACCAGAAACTTGCAGCTAAAATCACAGAGACCTTTCAGATTAGAATTATTCTCTTTTTCCCTGGAAAAAATATAAGCAGCCAAAACCAGAACCAAAATCAGAAGTGCTGAATTATCTCCTCAGTGATATGGATATACAGTGCTGCAGCATCAACACCAAGGACCAAATGCACGCAAGAGTGCTCTCACGATGCTGAGTGACATGTAGGGTTTTTTCAAAGTAGCAAGTTTAGTTAAGATATTGCTGAAGTGGCTATTCATTCAAAGGTACTATCACAAGTATAAAATGTTGTTTTAAAATGAGTTTTCAGGCAGGCATTTGCACTCCAGATTGTTTAGTCATCAAAGTGGCTATTTACTCAAAGGTACTATCATGCATATAAAAAGTCATTTTATAATCAGTTTTCAGGTAGGCATTTGTACTCCAGACTGTTTAGTCATCAGTGGAAACCACTTCTCAGATGCATAAAATCGACATAAGGACAATCAAAAATATAATACCAGGCCGCCAGGCACTAGGCCCATTTAAATCAGCTCAATAATCTGGAAACAAAATAGCAGCACAGTGTTCTCAGGAAAGGCCTATTTTAAAATGAATCATTGTACACCGTTGAGGACATGTGACAAGACAGCTTTAATAAGAAATAAGAGAAACACTGAGTAACCACCCGAAACAAATTCTATCTGAAAATGCAACAAAAAATGATTGTTCCAAGTCAAATGTTGCACAATTTACTTGGACAGTTTTTTTTAAGTGATGTTACTAAAGTTTGAAGACCTACCCTAGTTCCCGTTCTCACTGTACTCGCTATGTGGCCCCAACTCTTCTCACATCATACACTCAAGGGAGAGAAGGAGGATCACAGTTTTGCAACTTAGATGCCAAGCAGAAACTGGAGTGAAGGTAACAATTATACCTATGTGATTACTTTGCTGCCTGTTTCTCTGGGTTTGTTAGAAGCTGGTTAGAGCAACGTTGTCTAATTATGAGAGGAAGAAACTGGGAGAACAAAATCTGAGACTATTGTTACTCCTGACCCTGGTCCACTGTCAGGAGATGGCAAACACATTTAAGTCCTCTGTGCTTCAGATGTACCTTTTGAAAGGGATATTGCTTTTTATCTAGCTGCAGTACATTTTACAGAGAAATGTGGAGGCTTTATCAATTCATGGTTGCACAGCCGTTTAAGGTCCCTGAAAGGCAGCGTTAAGTATTGCTAGGGCTATTTTCTTTCAATAATGCTTTGCCTGCTTACCAGAACTACAAGCACTGCAAAGAAAAAGATAATTTATCCCCCTCCTCTGTTTGGTGCATTACTTTTCTATTTCTTAATACTCACTGCATTCACACATTTACCTTTGGTCCTAAACATCATATAGATCAGATACTAATGTTAAAAGTTGATTCTGTATGGCAGGGTTGTTCAGAGTCATTTTGTTACTTGACACTCAGTCCGATTCTGCTCTCTTTATACCCATCATGGCTTCATTGAGCATAGTAATTTTGGAGGTATTTAGATGTTATACCAAAGTAAATTTTTTGCATCTGAAAAAAATTTTGAGGTGTTGTCCACTCTGTATTGTAGAGTTTAATCCACTGCAAATTCAACAGAATTTTTTGCACAGAGCTACTTAGGAATACTAGGAAGGGTGCAGCAGACAGGAGGGGGAAAGATAGTCAGAAAATACTTATTAAACTAAACTAAAGCTATCCAAAGTCAACTTTTCTGAAAAAAACTTTTGTGACAAAGGTTTTCTTAGTTTTCTTTCTCTTTTAGCTCAGCCAGTGCATCCCCGTGGGTATGCACCCATGCTCCACCCCACTCCCCAGGACACGGCAGGGCTGGGGCCCAGACCCACACCCACAGCAAGGCCAGGTTAAGCCGAGCAAACATCCTCCTTCAAGCTCCACAGTTCTCCCAATTGACTGAATATAGTATTTCAGATACTTAGTATTCCCTACATTTACATGGCTGCAGGCATGACAGCTGAGGTTTGATTAACAACCAGAAACAGCAAAGTTTCCAGTACTGTGGAATGGAATAGAGTATATCCGATAGTATAGATTTATTAGTGATTTTGTTAATATTTTCTGCTTTGATGAAACTCTCATTTTTGCATGGGATTTTTCATTTTCATTTACATTGTTCAGATTCTAACCAAGATACTGTAGGCAAAAATAATCATTAAGTTTCCAGCTCAATCATCAACAATAATTTTGTTTCCAGCTTTTCTGACAATCAGATATGCAAATTATCTGAACAATATGGACACAAACCTTCCAAAGTGTATTTCTTTTCTGGTGTATGATAGCCACTTGAAGCAAATTTCTCTCTTAGGATGTTCCTTATCACTATTTCTAGCACTATTTTGGTTTTTTAGATGCTGAAAAACAAAAATTCCCAAAGATTAGCCTAAGATTTTAGTCCAATCAACCAGAAAAATACATCACTTCAGCAAGAGCTGTCTCCTCATTTACTAAAGTCTCCATACAGAATCTTGGTTTTGCTTCTCTTTAACACACAAGCATAGAACAGATTTCTTTGCTAACTACACTAGCCTTGCGTAAGCACTAATATACATTTTTAGAGTTAGAAGTAAAGCAGAAAAGAGGCAAATACCAGGAAAAAAAAATAAAACACAACAGAAATTTTCATAAGAATATTTCATCAAATGTGTTTTCATTACATGGAGACCTTATTTATATTAGCTGCTCATCAAACTTACAGTTGATTACTTATCAAAACAACTTGTAAAATGCAAACTTCTAATTAGTACAGTATTGTCTGTATCTCCACCTGGCAGTTTTTTAATAATTACTCCCAATCTGTGAGAAGAAACTACACCGTATGAGTCATGTGTCCCATAAATCACTTTGAATACCAGAATTTCTCAGTTAACTGTCTATAGTACCCTGCAGACCAAGAGTTATTTGCTAAAATAATTCAACACATAAAATGAATAATGGTAGTGGAAAAACCATAATTTGCTGAAAGAAAATTTAAGAGCAAAGCAAGAAACTTAGCTATTTGAATAAACCATTCCCCTGCTAACTTAAAGGAACATTTATGGTCCCTGCTTAAATTGAAAAAAGTTTGAATTATTGGTCTAATCAGTTAGAGACAGAGGGGGTAGCTGGAGACTGTACATGAAGGTAGGCCAGCAATGAGATCTCATGGCAGCGCGCCAGGGAGAGCCACACATGGGACAGATTGGTCACAGCGCACACAGTGCCGGCCCCTTCTCTGGAAGCATGTGGCAGCGGGGGTCTTTACTTGAAAGGGTGCATCTTATTTCCTTTTCTCAGTCGTGGCTGCCATAGCAGACATGAGAAGAAACGAAAAGCCAATCCCTGCACGTCATCCACCTGTCATCCCTCAGAAAATTTCTTGCTTCTGACTCCATGGGAATGCATTCCCCTGCTCAGGCATGGGAGTATCTCTCTTCTGCTACTACCTCTGGCATTTCAAATGAGATCTGCTGGAAAGCAAAACTATCATGGCCAGAAAAAGAGAGAGCATTTAGTACAGCTTCTCAAGAGCTAACATCCATGGAACATGGCCTTCACACCAGGACAGTGCCCTTATCCAGCCACTGCTTGGCAGGGTCCTGCTTCTGAAGTGTTTGCATGTGCTGCCAAAGAAGGGCGTTCTTAAACATTGTGATGAATTCAGCTGCGGATTCAACAGCAATAGACTTCCAGCTGCCAAATGGAAAACTTGCATGGTATCATAGTGGGAGTCTTCTCAGTCAGACTGTCCTATGGAGCAATGCACATCAAATGTCCCTAGAAAAGACAGCATGCAAAGTGCTCAAGTGTGCAGTGTTACTTCTACCAAAATGAGAAATTTTGAAAGATGCCAAAGACAAAGGAGAAGTCAGTTTGTGCAAGAGGCTCTTCTACCTCAGTCTGTGTTTGACGTACAGTGCATACCAGAGGGCAGACCAAACTCCACCAAATTGCTCACAAAGGAACTGCTAACTTACCAAGGAGGCGGGACAAGTATTAACAAGGAATCCATTAATGAGGAGTTAAAGGAAGTGAAGCCACCTTAAAATCTAAGAACACAAAGGTGGATCTGCTGAGTAGAAGGGGAAGCTCAAGTTTCAGCTGAAATGTGCATATATTTAAAAAGATTCGGTCTAGCACTTTCTGTATTAATGGCCAAGCTTTCAAACAAGGCCTGAACTGTGAAACACATACAGGCCACCTACTTCAAAGGAGAGTTTGCATTTGCCGAATGGATCCTCAGAAATAATCAGGATATTACCACAGTCCCAGAGCTCCTGTACAGATAACCATACACTTCTTATGAATTTGAGCCTTCAATTTCCGATAAGCAGTGCCCCTGTATGAGGATACCAAAGGTCCCAGAGTTGCTGTTACTAGTTATCACTCTCTGCAATGGCGAGAGAAGTACCCTGAGGAGTTTGACAGAGGGCATGGCAGGCTCTGATTTGAGCATTAATAAAGAGAGAGGCAAATCCTAGGAAAATATTACTGGGAAGACACAATATTTCTCTTTACAAAGCAGATTTATACCGAGACCAGTACGCTTGAGTGGAGATTTGACTAAGTTAAAAATGCTTTCTGCAAGGATATTTCAAAATGTATCGCTTCCAGTGAAATGAATGGCAACTGAATCGGGCAGTATTGTCCTCAGTTTTCCCAACTAATCTCTTCAGTACAGCAGTACAGGAGATTTCTACTGTACCAGAGCGGCAAGAAAAAATTACTTTTTAAACACTACAGTCTGTTTCTTCCAAAACTACAGCCTGTACTAGTTGTCACTAACAAACTGGTTTCCTTTGTTATCATGTTTTGCAATTTCATAAATAAAAGACAGACTTATGTGACCACAACAGAATCACATCAATGCCTTCCAGTTTCCAGCTGTAGAATGCTCATGTACACAGATAAAACAAAGCAAACCAACTAAATCTTACTCATTTTTTCTAAAAATATTCTGAGCCAAAGTAAGTGCATAGAATACAAAAAACTAGCTAAATCAAAAATTTTTATATGAATCCATAAATCTGCATAAAACACAGCTTAGCTATTAAAAAGCAACTTCAAAGCCACCTTATTTGGTCATTTCCTACACAATCACGAAGACGGAATGTTCCTCAGCTTATGTACAACAATGTAGAAGAGAGAAAAGTACAGGAAAGCAAAATTTCATGGTAAATAAAGTCTTTTTACTGAAAATGATGCTGCACCATGGGATAACATTGATTGCCTAGCTACCAAAAAGTAATTTTGGAAACATCTCAGCACCTTCCTGTCGAAAATATTAATTTAATCTTGCATCTAACAACTTGTGTGATGTCAACTTCTCTATCACAATTAACGGGTTTATTTTTGATGTGCATGCTGACAGCTCCTAAAAGCTAATGGAAAGTCATTTATGTGTAATTTAAAGTCTGATTATTTGAGTGTTAAAGTTCCCTGGCAGTTCTTTATATTGGGAAGGGGAAATTTAGTAAGAAAATTAATCAGCTTTGCTACATTAAAATAACTTCTCAATCTGACATGAAAGTCAGGCCTAAAGTTTGCCAACACTAACATATGGTGCAAAAATATGGTTTCACCTGAGAATAACTGCACAAATTATCATTTTGTAGATGGCAAAACCTGAGAATAGGGGATAAAGGAACTTTATATGTGTTTTCAAACGTTTCAAAAGACAGGAATTGAATCAATAAATGAGCTCTCTGAGCAAGATAATTTGCTACATTATACTTGGGATCGATTGAAAATTTCACATGAATCATTTTTCCACCAAAAAATACCCCAGATTTTATTCTAAATCAATATTTTCCATATGAAGATATTGACTGCAGCGTATTTTGTGTCAGGGCAAGTCAAAACATTGTATTTGGGTTTGTCGAGCTGGAACATTTTATTTCAAGTTGAGTTCACGCAAATGTTGATCTGGCTCAGCCCCTTGGTGTTGCTTCCCATGGCTCATCTCCCCATGAGCCACGCTCTGCAGCCGGACTACACCTTCCATCATGCACAATGGCTGATCTTCACTACTGAATCTTCTCTTCAGACTAACTATAGCGGCTCAAGTGGATGCTGGCTTTTATGCTAGCTTTCAAAACTTGCACGTTTTTTATTTCATTAAAATATTTTTGTTGGGTTTTACAGTTGTCATCTAGTTAAAACTGTTTCATGGAAGGAAGAAGCCTGGTATTTCAAATTTTGATGCTAAGGCTGATGAAAAGAAATAGAGAAAATAATCAAACTTTCCTATAGAAGGAAAGTCCATTTGCACTTCTATGTGTGCTCTCTCTGACTAATCTGATTCTGTTGTTATTTATATAGTTTTCATAGTTTATATTACCTTCTAGGCTACAGAAGAAGATGAACCACCTTATTCTACTTTTCTCGTTGTTCTTGGCTCCAGCATCTGCTGACAACGAAAGTCAGAAAACAAACCAAAACTTTTCTTCATACAATGCCAGTCATAAACGAGTGAAGAGAGACTGGATATGGAACCAAATGCACATCAAAGAAGAGATTGATACACCATTACCACACCATGTCGGCAAGGTAAATAGCAGTCTGCTAGCAATGAATAATTAGAAATGTAGACAGCAAATGAGTATCTTGAAAAGTATTACTTGTTTGTGGTCTAGGCAGAATAGAAGAGAAAAAAAGGAAATAGGAATGGGACTTAATACCAACATAATAACGTGTTAAAATCCTAAGAATGTGGACACAGAGTAAATCAAGAATAATGTCAAAGGGATTCTAATTCTTTTGAAGAATAAAAATAAATTTTAGAGAAGGGCAAGTATGGAGCATCCGCAGTGCACTAACAATTCCATTGCATGCAGGTGCACAGTTAGGAAGGAAGTCTGGCAGCTGATGTATGTCAATATTTTTCTGGAAGCTCAAGATTCTTTCAAAAACTTAGGAGATCAGCTAATAAAAACATATGCATTAAAAACCATACAGTTAACAGCTCTCAGCTTGGATACAAAAGTGCTATCTTTAGGAATACTGTTACACAATCCAAAAAATGGTTTCACAAAGTGAAAGAAAATAGTTTTTAAAAATAATAACGAGCACTGACCTGCTTGCAAACTCATTTTCTTCAGGGCAGCGCTCATAAAATCCTATGATTAACTGCATATCACCCTGACAAAGTTCTTCCAATCTAGTCTTTCAAATTGAACTACTTTGACACTTTTCAGATAAATGCAGTTGTACATTTTCCTCCCATGTACAACAATCAGCATCTGTCAAGGCTGTCTCAGCAAAGTGAAACAGACCTTTCTGGATCAGTGCTGCTCACTGGCAGAAAGCACGAGAGAGAGAGAAAAGAGGCCATAGGGTACTCTCAGCTAACACAGGGTATCTCTGTTTCATTTCAGACCAATTCAGTAGCAGATTGAGGAGAACGCTTCTATTCCTGGAGCTGTCCTAAATAAGAGTAATTCACCTTGTACTGCGCTTGGTGGTCTTTCAACAGTGGAATGCTTCTGATTACTTTTGCAGTGGCTGTGTTCAGTGCATTGCACTTGTAGGATTGAACACTTGATAAACCCTTTAAAAAAGGCCACAGCGGCAGCGTGGCAGAACTGAGTGACAGCTGCAGGAATATGCTGATACGTTTTGATTTTATCTTTCATGACCTTGGATGCTTTCCTTTGTACGTTCATCCTCAGTTTTAGAAAAGGCAATCTTGGAAGTCTATACCTTTTACACTAAGTAAATAAAAATTGAGAAAGAAGGCACAGGCCACACTATTTTTGAGACAAGGGTGAGGTCATTTCTCATGTTACGTCTCCAGAGTTGTAAACTATTCCTCAGCAGCCCCAGCAGCCAGAACATGATTAAGTATGTGGAATGAAGGAAGAAAATTTTAATGATGTATTTCAAAATAGAAAACAGAAATGAAAGAATGTTTAACAGTAAATGACAACTTCAGTATAAATCAAATCCTGAATACCAAACAGCTGTAATTTATTATAACATCAGTAACAAAAGACTAGCAATTTTTGGTCAAACCCAGCAATTATTGATAAATAGTCTTCTGGAATAAGAATGCTGATATAGGGCATGGAAAGTTGTGGTTTAAACAACTTTTGGGTGCCACAGTACATTAAGGATACAAAGCTGCTAGAGAGTGTCCAGAGGAGGGCCATGAAGTTGGTGAAGGGTTTAGAGGAGAAATGTATGAGGAGTGGCTGAAGTCCCTTGGTTTGTTCAGCCTGGAGAAGAGGAGGCTGAGGGCAGAGCTCATGGCGGGCTGCAGCTTCCTCACAAGGGGAGGAGGAGGGGCAGGCGCTGATCTCTTCTCTCTGGGGACCAACGACAGGACCCGAGGGAATGGCAGGACGATGTGCCTGGGGAGGGTTAGGTTGGGTATTAGGAGAAGGTTCTTCCCCCAGAGGGTGGTGGAGCCCTGGAACAGGCTCCCCAGGGAGGCAGTCGTGGCACCAAGCCTGGCGATGTTCAGGAAGCACTTGGACAGCGACCTCAGAGACATGGTGTGAATTTGGGGTTGTCCTGTGCAGGGACAGGAGCTGGACTCGACGATCCTTGCGGGTCCCTTCTAACTTGGGACATGCTATGATTCTATGATACCTTCTATCAGTGTCCTTAGATCAGTGAAGATATAGAAAAGGAAGAATCATCAGATTATCTGCAGATTATATAATGTGCAAAACCATTTGGGATTGGATTAAATTACATTTTACCCCATCCCTTTTCCATTGCATATAATCTTAAATTTTAAAATCCATGGGGTGGAAATTTAATCTTACTGTCATAGCATGAGCCTAAAGACTGACTGTAAAAAAATTGCATGTGACTAAACACAAGAAAGCTGTCAGCTATAGCAGGAATTCTGTTAAACGCTAATAAAGACTAATGTTGAATAATTTCAGTAGCTGTGAATATAGATTTGATTCTGTAATTCTGTGAAATCTAAACAAAATCTCTGCTAAGTTCAGAAGGTTACTTGCAAACAAGAGTAGCTCAGACTGAACATGGTGGCATGTGTTATTTCAGACATAATGAGGTTAATAATCTGTATGTGTTAACTGCATGAACAATTTATACCTTTAGGAAAGATGAGATATAATCTAAAAAAAACCCCACTTCTTGATATAAAAGCAAGGAAGTTTCAGCTTGGATGCAAGTTTCACCCTATAACCCTGCATGACTGTAGCTGCTGTGGTGCTGTTTGTTCAGTAATACTCCAGCTGACATCAAAGGTCTTGGTGGCTATTCTGGTTTCAAACTGAGTCTGAAGAAGTCCTGATTGTGTTTATCTTCTGGTAAAAACTGTGTTGCATCCAGATGCCAAAACCCACTTTTATCTCTTTGAATTATACTTTCCTTCTAGATCACATCAAGTGTAAGGAACAACAACGCTAAGTATATTATTGAAGGTGAATATGCCAACACCATTTTTAAAGTGGAAGAAACCAGTGGCGACGTGTATGCATTTGAGAGGCTAGACAGAGAAAAGAAAGCAGAGTATGAGCTGACAGCTCTCATTATTGACAGAAGAAATAACCAGTCACTGGAACCCCCATCTAAATTCATAATCAAGGTTTATGATATTAATGACAATGTCCCCGTGTTTGTACAAAAAGTATTCAATGGATCTGTCCCAGAAATGTCACCAGTAGGTACGTTCTTCCATCACTCATTTCCCTTAATGTCCCTGGTTAAAAGCAGAATTTATATTAAATATGCTGTTTGAAAATCCTTTTCTAGGAACCTCGGTCACCAAAGTGACAGCTGTAGATGCTGATGACCCAACAGTTACAGGTCATGCCACGGTTACCTACCAAGTCATTAAAGGAGATGAATACTTCACAGTTGATGACTCTGGTAGGTCAGATACGCAAATGTCCTTACACTTTGTCCTTACATTGCACTTTGAAGAAAATGCAGTTTTAAGCCTTTTTCATTCTGGACAAGGGGGAATAATAATTCAAAAATATAATTTAGAAAGAATTTTCATTCACACTCACACAATGCCACTGTCTGTATCTGGAAATGAACTAACAAAGTTGGGATGTCAGGTGCCACGACCTAAATGAGAAGAGAAAAGGTTGTTTTCTTCCCACTAATAAAGCAACCGACTAGGACCTAATATAACTTCATGTTTTCAGTTTAGCATAGATACCATTCCTTTGACCAAACAGGAAAAGGGAAAACATGAATTCTGAAGCAGCATTCAATAATCAATAACTTAACCCTTTGCTTTCCTAAACTTTCTTGTTTAAATTTCACCCAGTTTTAAAAATAATGCCAGTATCTCTTGTAACCATTCTAGTCCTCTGGAGCAAATAGCTCAGATAAAGAGGTGCTCAGACAAACTCTCTAGATGCTGTAGTGACCAAGTTTAGACATCATTAGACTGTGTCTAAGCAGCAAAGATCAGTTTAAAAGAATGTATTGTACAGAATCTCCCAAATATTCCCTCATGTAGAAAGATTTCTAACATTTCTAGCCTTAGAAAAATACCACTGGAAAAACACTACTCAAAGCTGAATGTGTGGCATAAGACAAAAATTTGCTGTCAAAATTAAGAGATGTTGGCCATGCTGCAAAATCTAATCGTATTCAATGTTATGTTTTCAAAGGTGTGATTTCTACAACAAGGGCTGATTTAGACAGAGAGAATCAATCATCGTATGAAATTATTGTTAAAGCAAAAGATGCTCCAGGGTCTTCTGGGGATTCAAGCACAGCTACAGTCATTATCACTTTAACCGACATCAATGACAACTTCCCAGTATTCAAACACCGTAAGTATAATGCAAGCTCTGTATCATTTGGAAACCAAGGGTTGACACAACTATAATGAATTTATGTCAGAGCTCATCACAATTCAACTTTTCTTAAAAGTGGACAAAAGAATCTTACATATTCAGAAGGTCTTCTGTATTTCAGCCCTGGCTACAGTTCCTGGGTGACGCACACCCAGAGGAGAAAATAAAAACCAGTATTAATTTCACCACTTTGTACACGATCTTGACAATTCTGAGAATTAATTATGCTTTTATAAAAAATATATCAAAGTGCTGTCTATAGAGATATATAATGCTGAATACTCAATGAAATATTTTTCTGTACGTCTATAAACCAAGAACAATTTTAAACTAAGTTCTAACTTCCATGTACACAGTCTTTATGTCTTTTTTGTTGGCTTTTTTTTTTTAACAGCTTCATTTCACTTTAAAGTTCCTGAAAACATTTCAGTAGGAGGAGAAGTTGGCAGAGTCAAAGTAGAAGATGTCGACGAACCACAACATAGAAATACGAAATACAGTTTTGTCAGAGGAGATTACAGGGACACCTTTGAAATTATAGCAAATCCATTCACAAATGAAGGAATCATTAGGCCAAAGAAGGTACTTTTCCCAGTAACAAAGATGATTCTTTTGTTTTTCCATGTGTAACAAGAGCATTTGATTCAGTTTGGGACTAGCGGCAGGAAAAAAATGGAAATGCATGGAAGTCACCATGAAATACGTTCATTCTGAAACCCCTGTTCTGTAAACTCTGTAAGAAGTGCTGGTGATTTACCTGTCCATTCCAACTGCCAGCCCTGAGAAAATCTCAAATTACTGCAGAGTGCAATGGGAACTATGTCAGATATTCAGGTTACACACTTCAGGCTCCTCTCAAGCTTCAGATACTGGGATGCTTCAAAGTGTCAGTGATTGTAAGAGTTGAACCAACTGACCAAGTCAAAGAATCTTTCCCTTCTGCAGCCCAAGTGAAACCAAAGCAGAAAATATGAACAAGCCCACCTGACTACTCTTCTAAAAGTGTTCTTTACAGTTCGGCACTTGCACCAATCTGAGCCACAGCTCCCTTACTTTCCTCACGGTGTTTTCAGAGCTTCCCCACTAACTCCTTATAACTCTTTATGAGGGCCCAGACTCTCCAAAGACTTTATTAAGGTTTGCTCTTTGTTTTTTAATTCTCAGACCTACTTGATTTGTACCAAGGGACATCCCTGCATTATGCAGAGCACTGCCAAGCCAAGAGTTCATTGATTTCATTGACTTACAGTAAAAAAAAAAAAAAAAAGAGGAAGGAGGACTATAAATCACCTCCTGTAAT
>VZTV01081859.1:0-24081 GCA_013400875.1 Anhinga rufa | reverse complement strand
AAATGCAGGAAAATGAAGATTTTCTGAAATACAAGAAACTGAACCACACAAAGCACTCTGAGAGATAAGATAATAATCTTGTTCTAGCAGAGCGAAGTATCAAACAAAGTGATTGGTCTTTTGCACCTCCAGCTTTTACAATTCCGTGATTCTTATCTTTGGAATTTAAAGATCAAGGTTCAGCTTTTAGTTGACTGTGACAACATAATCCCTGGAGTTAAAAGACAACTCTAGAAGCCTTGCCACATGAATTAATGCAAAAGATTCAGCATGGGGCCAGTATTATGATGGCAAGTCTCTCATATTAAAAAATGACAGGTGTGCACAGACACGCTTAGTGGGCCAGGCAATACAAATATTGTTCCCTAAATTTCCACTATCATGAATGTTGATGTAATAATCTAATGGTCTGTGCCATGGGTTGCAACTTCAACATTGCTTTTCATTTCCCTAATGTTTTTGCTCATTTTGTCACCTGTAATGTTGTTCAATCTGCATGAAAAGAAACAGTCTCTCCTGGAAGTGCAATTTAGAGATGTAGCAGACCAGAAAACTAGTGGCAAGAAGCTGACTCTCACTGAAAATTGAACAACTGGGACTCAAAATCTAGTGGAAAAGAAAAGATTAATGGGAAGTAATTTGTTTACACTCAAAAACCATTTAAGACAAAATTGTACCTCCTGGAATTAAATATTAAACTAGTTTTATTATTGCAATAGAACAATATGTGATGTTTTGCTTTTGACAAACATAAATAAGTGACTTTCAGTTGTGGATGGCCACTTTATGTGCTGTTGTGGATTGGTATAAATAAGAGTTTACACAGTCTAACGTGAGGAAGCATGATGTTTTTAAGGACTGATCAGATTTTACAATAAAAGGGTGCTTATGAAAGGGTGTTCTTATATAGGAATCACTTACATAAACTGTAAATGAAGTCTTGGTTTTAAAAGGCTGACTTGAATCATAGCTGCCAAGAAAAGAAAAAGGATTAAATTAAGAAAACTCTTCCATAGCAATGTTACTTTATGTACTGCTAGATACATGAGTTGAATAGTCATTTTTTAATTTGAATTTATGCCATATGTGAAAAAGGATTTTTCGCTTTTCTTTCTTTCGCTTTGTTTATTTGAAACAGATAGAGTGTGTTGTTATCACTGACTTAAACCTTCCTGAACTTTAGTATCACTGATTGCCACCTGGATTCACCAGGAAAGAGAATTCTATCCACAGCTTACTCACTAATTTCCTTTCACACCCACCACACATCTGCACTTGGGACAACAGGAAATTTTAATTAAGACAAACCCCTTTTGCATGATGATTTAATTTCCAAAATAAATAAAAGCAAGCTGGCAGCGACCCTTTGAAAGGAAGGAGCCTGTTTAGACTTTCTGTTATGTACAGTTGGTTGTCTTTTTCATCCATTTTCCTTAGGTCTTTTCATTTCTACTGTGAGCTTTATTGTGCATGAAATTGATGACTGGTAGCCCTGATTAAAGCCAGACTTGGTACACTGAGGTGCTGCTGGAAAGACATGGCTTGCTCTCTCCCTCCCCCCTAAATATTCAAGATACTCTGCTGCTTGCTTTAGGTTCCTCCCACCCACTCTCTCCCTGTCTGTTTGGACTACTGGAGGTCAAACACCTATGAAAAAATAGGTCTATGCTTATTTCACACATCAGTATGTGCTAATCATGTTTAGCACTGGCATCATTAGCTCACCACTAAGCAGCAAGAAGGTCCATCGTAGGAGGGTAATAGTGTGAGACACATGCGGGACAGATTGGGGTCCACTTGATGATCTGGGGGAAACCAGGTGCCTGACAATCTTGAGAGAAAGAGAAAAATCAGCATCAGAATGGACCCTGCATGGACCCTGGATCATGGATCATGGATCATGGATCATGGATCATGGCCCATGGCCCATGGATCAGAACGGACCCTGTGTATACAGGTAGCCTCCAAGCACAAGGTACCATTTCAGCAGCAGTTGCTGAGTCCATCTTCAGGGTGTGCACATACACACTGCATTCAGATGCTGCCCTTTTTGCACTTAGGGAAGGGGCATTTACTGGGCCTGCTCACGTATCAAACCTGAGAGCTAGACAGTGCTCTGAAGATTTCTGCCTTTCCCTACAGACTGGGTAGGTGACGTGCAGCTGGATCTTACAGTAGTCTAAAGTAAATGGTAGTTCTGCAATTCCTTTCAGCAGGAGCAAATGCTATGTTTCTAACCCTACATGGAGTTGGCTTAGAAGGTCTATAGGGATTAAGTAGGTCTGAATT
This sequence comes from Anhinga rufa, assembly GCA_013400875.1. Classification (NCBI taxonomy): domain Eukaryota; kingdom Metazoa; phylum Chordata; class Aves; order Suliformes; family Anhingidae; genus Anhinga; species Anhinga rufa. Next base: position 21,792 of record VZTV01081859.1, on the reverse strand, counting down.
TTCTTTAAATAAGAAAAGTATTAGTGAAAAGTATTTTTTCATCCTGGAGACACAGGTCTTCTATTCATTGGCAAAAAAGGCAGAGAAATATAATTTTTCTTTGCTTGACTTCTGCATATGCCATACGCTTAATTCAGCAGTATCACTTGTAGTGGTCAAAGGAAATTGAATCTTATTGTTCAGTCTGATTTTTCTCTCTGGAGAGTGCTGAACTTGAACCACCCCTCATGTGTCACCATCAGATATCAGATGACACTTTAGGCTCAAAATGTTACCAGGTTCCTTGGAAAAGGAATAGGCCAAGTTTCATTATTGTATACTAAGTGGAATTCAGTCTCCATGGAACTATGGAGACTATGCTATGGTGAACCAGGTATAACACCCTAAATGTAGTCACTCCACATTTATAATGACAAATTTTAAAAGGTATATTGGCCAATGCTGGAGAGCGCTGATGGACTTGTTCATGTTTTTCAGCTGGAGTACATTTGCAAATATTTAGCATGCAAGCCAAATTCTGGAAAAGTTCAAGTTTTATGCAGCTGTTTTCTTGAATAAAGTTTTCATTTTGATTCCATTTGGACAATTTGCCTCTTTCTGCCAGTTATTTTCGGTGTCAAAAGCCATCAGTAGAATGATGCATGTCCCTGTGGGTGAAATCTCATCCACATAATTCAGTATTTTCACAGCATTACTCAGCTGGGTTGTTTTATTAGGAGGAAAATGAAACTTTGAAAACATTTCCACCTCCATAACGTACCTCTTAAAATTTAAATTTAAAAAAACCCAAACAATTCCTGTCTGGCAAAAGCTGAGTCTTGTATTTTCCAGGTGTTATGTAGCTGCTTAATCATTCTTTAAAATGACATATGAGACATTAGAAATTTGTTCATGAGGATGTGAGAATGGCTCTCTGATTTCCAGTGTTAATGTGTTTTCAGCATCCTGTGTATTGTGTGAATGTAGTTGGAACACAGAACGCGCACAATCTCATTACTGTCTCTACGGATGGCAAAATGTGCTCCTGGAGCCTGGACATGCTCTCAACTCCACAGGTGCGTTTGTTTTCACCTATACAGGGGAAAAAAAAGCACCTTCGGTAGAGCAGGATACCTGCTCAATGGAACATAGCTCCTAAAAGCCAAAACCTCATGTCCTATGCAAACTAAAACCAATGATGCACTTGAAAGAGTACAGCTTGCTTCCAGCAGTCTCTGCTAAGAGCCAAAACCCATTTCCTTTACCACGAATCATGCAATTATTGTAATACGTTAATACATAGGTCAGTTTCAAGTGAAAATGAAATAATCCATTTTACAGCATGGTAATTACAGAATTTGCCTGTGGTATAAATTGTACTTACTCTACAGCATTGTTTAACAAATATGGACTAGATTGCGCTGCTGCTGAATACACCCTAGGCACTACAGGTTTCCAAGGCACTCAGTCAGAAAGCTTACTTTGCTGCCTACCTTCAGTAGCCAAAGGGACAAACAATGCAAATCAAAAGTTTTTGAACTAATTTCTCCCTCTGTAATGTTTGCTACTATTGTCTTCCTCCCCGCCCCTACCTCCTTTGTATCAGAAATTAAAGGAAACCCAGGAAAATTGTCCAAACCACTAGTGATTATAATAATGGAAACTAAACAAAGAATCTGATGCTGAAAAAGGCCTATGGAAAGCATCTTTTAAGTGTTATCTTCTGGAATAGTACATTTTCTATTCCAACACATCGCTCATTTTTTTACACATAATTTCTTAGGAAAAAAATTTAATGACATTTTTACTAAGCATCGTGGGATCTGATCTTGTTTCAAAATGCTGCATAGAAACTCTTCTTAATGATTCCATTAATCATCCATTAATCTTGCATTAATGTGCAATTACTATCGAATTATTTGCTTTTCAGTGTTGACACAAGAGGTGGGACTCCTCTGTCCTAACCATAGCCATCTAAAAATTCGGTCCATGTCAAGTCTAGAGACTGAGCCATTGTGGAGGACAGCTCATCCCATCCCAGTGTGAAATACCATTTCAGATACCCACCCTGGGGCACAGAACTATCAAATCTTAGGATGAAAGGGGCTCCTGGAAGTCATCCCATCTACTCCCCTACTCACAATGAGGCCAACTTCAAAGTTAGATCATGTTGCTCATGCTCATCTAAAGCAACAGTATGGGTCTGGTAATTTTGTCCTAGGACTATGAGAAACCAATACTCTTCTGCAATAGAAGTGGAGGCATCTAAAATGGCCCAGACATGTATGTTTAGGCACCTGAATTCCTTCCCCAGTTTCTCACTTAAACATCAAGAAGATCAATCCCACCCTTATGTATTCACTTCATGGCATACTAAATTTTGAAGCAGAGATTTGTGAACATCTCAGTTCCAGTACTTCATCACTTAGATGGAATTTCCCTGCTCCAAAACTGGCTTTCAACCAGGATGGGAACACACCCCACATTATGCTGAAGTTTGGCACATGCCTCACGGTGATCTAGAAAAGAAAGGCACAGGACTTGATGTCAAGCTACGTTNAGCTACGTTCCATAGCTTTACATTGGGAGGAGTAGGGTGTTGCTGATGTGTGTCAGTCTGAAGCTTTCTGAAGACACAGATCCAGAGCACTCGTGCGCAGCCATCGTGTAGGTGCTGGGAGGAGAGTCCACCACAGTATCTAGCCATGTCTCCACAGAGACACTAAATGGTGATCTCACCCCAGAAGGTTTTCACAGAAATACATGGTCCACAGGTGCTCTGCCAATGCATTTTCCAGGTCTTGTTTTGCCTTTTTAGTAGAACCAAATGTAAAGTAGAACCAAAGAAAAGTATAAATGAATCAAGAGTATTTCTCTATGGATTTGCAGCCCTCTCATTTCGCAGGGATGCCCACTTTCTTTAGCTACAGCAAAAAGCCCTTCTGAGAAAAATGCTACAGGCTTTGGCCCTAGAAGAATAGCAGCTTAGACATTTTAAACACAGAAAACATACCCACTTAAATAGCTAAAAATGAAAATTGCTAAATCATTTAGCCCCTTTGTGGATTCTTGGGTTACACCATTTAGGCTGAACAACCAAAAAGTTGTGCAAAATCTGCTCAAAGCGTATGCATATTGCAACAGCCACAAACTGTTCGTGCTGGTTGTATTTGCAATAGCAAAAATAAGCATGCTGATTTACTTTGAAATATAGCTACCAAATGAGAAAAGAAAATATGCTTGCTGTTTTGTAGCTTGATGGTGGAGTCTAGAGGGAGTGTTTATGGTTGCCTCAGAAAATCCCTGAAAAGCAATGCTTAGAATGGTGGTAGTGACAGGACCCCAGCTTTTTAATTTTGTTCTGCAAAGGGACAAATGGCACAGTCTGGTAAATGCCTCAGGTGCACACAATATTGCACATGTTTCCTGACAAACAATTGATGTAAAAAATGTTTGCAAATAGAAGGGTATTACATGTTTTATTAGAGCCTGGGGCTGGCAAGTGTAACCATTAAGGTATTATCTTTAGTTTCTGCGCCATTAGATTTTAAATTCTCACCTGTCATCTCTGCCTGATATAGGATGATGTAGCAAAGACTAGTGCCTTCCAGCCTCACTCAAATGTGTGACAGACAGCGGTGGGGTGACAGGAGCAGTGCATCCTAGTTTGTGACATTGCATCTTCTTGCAACGTCCTATGTAGAAACCAAAGTCCTGTGGCTGAGTCAAATGATATCTTCTTCCCCTCCTGCTACCCTGTGTAATATTTAGAAATTAATTAGGAAAAAAAAAAAAACAAACCAGCCAAACAAAAGGATGTTCGCAGAATAATAACGAAGACCTGTTTTGGTAGGAGAGCATGGAGCTGGTGTTCAATAAGTCCAAACCAGTGGCGGTTACAGGAATGGCTTTCCCAACCGGAGATGTCAATAACTTTGTCGTTGGCAGTGAAGAGGGAACAGTCTACACAGCCTGTCGTCATGGAAGGTGATGTTCAGCATTTTGTACTTAAATAACGTTGTGTACCTGTGTTGGCATGAGGTAGCCAAGTGTGTGTGGAAAGTGTTTCATGTTTTTTCTCTTGGATCAATGGTGTCTGTACTGTTCTACTTTGCATGACTAGGACAGGAGTCGCCTGACTTTGAGCATCTGTGCTACAGCCTGTTATACTGGGGTAGTTGCCCCAGGCTCCCTGTGTAGTTGGTGGGGAGCAATAACTGCTCTTAGGGTTTGACTTCCTTTACCTTTTTCAGACATCTGCCTGAAGAAGAGATGACTGGGACCTCAGAAATGTCTCTTTCTCACCCATGAGGTGACACAGAGGTCTGGACAGCTAGCTGAGATGTAGGTATCTATGTCTGGGCAGGTGGAATCAGGCCCTAGGAGACCGTTTTGTTGCGGGGTAATCAGGCCTAAACCACTCATACAAGATGGCAATCCGCTTTATTTCTTACCATCCTCAGCTCCATCTTCAGTCTCCACAGGCATATATTAGAGAAAAGCCACCATGGGCACACGTGCATGTGAGAAACAGAACGTGCACGTCCCAGTGCACAGCCATCCAGCACCAGGTATTCCCACACAGCACTGCAGGCTGTGTCTGCACAGCCAGGCTAGAGACTGAGCCCTGCTGGCCTCCGCTGTCGGTGGGCAGTTTGGACATGCCCACCCTCTCCAGGAGGGTGAGAGTGTTTTGTTGTACAGCTAGGAGCCCTGCCACACCGTTTGCCCTCAGTCTGGGCTGCCACCTCGTTTATTTGTTAACGCAGACACAGCCACCGTGTGCCATGCGGGTACACAAGCTCTGGCTGACCTGCTCCCGGGACTGTCACCCTGTGTCCCTCACAGACGGTGGTCGTATCCATTCCTCGCATAACCCAGGCTGTAGTTTAACACTGCAAATTCCTTATTTTGCATGCTGTAAACCTGCAGGATGCTAGCATGCTCTGTCAACTTCTGGTAGTAGTTTCATCCTCTGGGATGCTTGAAAAGCTTTTGTAAAGAACGAACTTTTTTCACTGATATATTTAAAGCTCACCCCACACTTCAATAGATTGCAGTATTCTCTGAATTCATATTTTATCATATTCTTTGTTTCTGTTGACCAAATAGACATCAATACACTGGTTTAAGATTGTAAGGCTTCTATTACACATTCCTAGTGTTGTATAAATACCATTTTACATATATTTTGTTCAATATGATTTTTATTTTAGCCTCGCTGCTGATAGTATTACAAAATTGTGTCTATTTAGGCACTATACCGACAGGCTATGTGGTGGGCAATGGTTTGAAATAGTCTTAGGCTGCTAGGATAAATGAAGCATGCCCAAGGGCATTTCTCACTTCTGATCTTTCAGACATGCCTGGTTTATTCCTCACAAGAGGAAGAAGGTGCCAGATCCTCTTGTTAGCCCACCTTTTTTAGCAAACCCTCTGCTCACCATCAACAAATGCACTCCTTTTCTGTTCCTGCCTGTCTTTCCTAGAGCTTTATGCTATCATCCCTGTTTTATTTCCAGAGGCTCCTGTGTCCTTCAGCCCAGCACGGTAGAGAGCCATATGTTATTCTGGAAAAAGGTGTGTCAAAGCACAGCAGATACACAAGGTGTTCTCGGTACTCCAGAACTCCCCTCAGCCCGCTGACCAAATGGCAGACAGATGGGGATAAAATGAGAGGTGTGCTTTGTACCCATCACTGCAGAGGCACTGCAGAACTCAGCCCCTGCTCCAGCACAGACCTCCTGCGAGGTCTGGCAGGGGAGCCTAAGTGAGGCCACACTGTCATGGTCAATGGGAGATGTGAGGAGACACGACGCTAGCAATATGAGGGACCAATTTCCTCATCATTTCGGGTACGCTGTATTCACACTGGCACAGGGCTTGCAGCCTTGTCAGAGCTGCGGCTATTTTTAATGTATTTTCTTCCATTGGCAATTTTTCTATAATGTAACTGAAAGGGCAATTTCATGATTCCCCTTTCTGTATACACTGTGAGACAGCACTGACAACTGATCTGGCGTCATTTGCTTCCAGGAAGAAGAAAACTGCGCACATTCTCTCTCACACAGCATTGTATTTTTCCTTCCTAATAGCTATTCTAGCCTCGGGCTGATGAAATGCACATCTCCCCTTGTTCAGAGTAATGACTGTATGATACCTGATCACAGGAACAGTTCCTTCACTTCTTGTGAAAAAGGATTTGCTCCCTAGTGACTTGATTGACTGCTGTGGAAAGTTATTTTAGATACTTAAGAGGAAAAGAATTGCTCATGATAAGTCATTAACATATTTGCATTTTTATTTTAACGGTTATTCCTTGTGATAACGGCTTACTCAGAGGCATAAGCTATAGTATAATTATAATTTAGAATTATTTCATAATTATACATAAATGTTATTTCAAGCTACAGTAGTAGACAGTGTATGTAAAAGTAAGTAAGGCAAGTCTTCCGAAGTAAGAGAAAGTCTCCCTGTGCTGGATCCTGAGCACTAATTGTGCCCACAGCCGTAAACCTCTGCAGGCAAAGGCCTTACTGAAAGGAGAGAGATTTACAGATCAAATGGAACTTTAAAAGGAAACAGGAACCTAAGAGTAAAGAAAAATTATGTTAAATCACCAGATGTTAAATCAGTCTCTGAATGCAGATGTCTCTTTTTCCTGCAGTAAAGCTGGCATTGGTGAAATTTTTGAAGGCCATCAAGGACCCGTCACAGGAATCAATTGTCACATGGCAGTGGGGCCAATTGACTTTTCCCATCTCTTTGTTACATCATCATTTGACTGGACAGTCAAGTTGTGGACCACAAAGGTGAGAAATCTGAGCTGGGGTGGGATGGGTAATGCTACTTGTGAAAATGCTGTTGTCAGAAATATTTCAATATTGTCTATATCAAGTCCTAAGAATCAATAAATTGAATGGCTGTGCCTTCAATGCCTATTGTAAATAGGCATAGTGATAAAATGGTAAGTAAAATATATACCTAGTGTAACTGTGTCAACCATATTTGCCCTGGAGTGTACCCTACCCTTTAAAGGTAGCTTCAGCTGGCCTGCACTTCAGTATTAATTCTAACGTTGAGCATTTACACTAGGTAGGGAGATTAGGATGCCTTGTATTCCAAGTTATCAAACAATCCATCCAGCACTCCCTGTGCAGGCTAAATTGCAAGGCTAATACTATGCACCATGGCAGTGCAGCAGCAGGAACACTTTCTTCTGATGAAGCAACAGGGGAAGCCCACGTACGACTTAATGCAATCAGTATCACTCATGAAATTTATTGCTGTAAGAGGTTGTGATAGCCAGAAAGTATAAATTGTCCCAATGACATTAGACACTGATGGCTGGAAGCAGGGAGGAAATACGTGCTGGAACTTACATTCATGACTACCATGGATCTGTTGCTGACTACTCTATGGCTGTGTCCCCGTGACCTCTTACAGGGAGAGCACTATGAACAGGAAAAATAAATACATCATCTTGTGAAGTTCTGAAACCCCAACACCCCACAGAACTCTGTGAATATAGGGTAATGACAGCATGACTGAAAACCATGGGACAGACTAAACAGACCAACCTGTTTCATTGTCCAGGCTGAGTAAAACAGGAAAATGAGAGGTAAAATCCTAATTATATAAGTAATTTAAACAGTTATTTGCATCATACACCAAAGTAGAGAACTGCCTTCCAAATGCCAGGCTTTTGTCTTAACCCTGTTTTTATGCCTGTGTTTGGTTCACATCTTGAGCTGCACCCAGCAGAGTTCCAGTACTGGAAGCTGACCCCAGTCAGGAAGTATCTCAGCATGTGTTCTTCCAAGACATCAGGGCTTGAAGATGCTAGGACAGATGCACAACAAATGTAAATGCAAAAGGGATCAGAAGGGCTCATGTGACAGCCTTGTGCTGGAAATGGAAGCACAGTTACCTAGATAATGACTTGAATCAGCTTCCACAGTAGCTTCACAGTTAATGGCCTGATCCAATCTGCATGCTAATTAACAGGTATCTTTTCCTGATCAACAGTGACCACAGCTGATAGTTTTGTCTTGAGCTTTACATTTTAGCAAACTCATTATAAGAAAGGTGCATGATTTACGTAATTTGCATGTAACCATATACAGAATCACAGAATCACAGAACGGTAGGGGCTGGAAGAGACCTCCAGAGACCATCTTGTCCAACCCCCCTGCGTGAGCAGGCACACCTAGAGCAGGGGGCACAGGACCGTGTCCAGGCGGGGTTTGAATGTCTCCAGGGAAGGAGACTCCACAGCCTCTCTGGGCAGCCTGTGCCACTGCTCTGGCACCCTCACAGGAAAGAAGTTTTTCCTCATATTTAAGTGGAACCTCCTGTGTTCCAACTTGTGACCGTTGCCCCTTGTCCTGTCATCGGGCACCATTGAAAAGAGTCTGGCCCCAGCCTTAACCAATGCAGAAGTGGTCCAGGGGAGTGGTTATGGGCAGGCTGGAATGAGTCTGGGATGGGTCCTAGGTGGTAAACAGAAAGGGCTGCAGGATAACCAAGTGATGGAGACTTTAGGTGTTAGCTGGTTGGGGCTGGCTAGGCTGCTTGGTGTCTGAGATAAGGGAGTCCTGGACAGTGGTAACTGGTGGCAAGGGAATATTGGAGGGTTGAAGCTGAAGCTGAGTAAGCTGACTCTGTGGGGACTCGGGAGAAGATGAAAGGTAGGTACTGAATTCCAAACATAGATGTCCAGAAAAGTCTAGGATGAGTATCTGACCCTCACCTTAAGGTTGAATATGGCAGTAAGGGTCTCATCTATCTGCAGCTTAAATGAAATTATATTAAGGGATAATAAGGCCTGGTTTTTATTTTAAACTCCTGGGATTTTAGAAGTTAGTAGTAACACTAACACAGCATATTTTGGGCACAAAGACACTGCAGTTAGCAGTACACAGTTATCCTTGTGGAAGATTTCAGTGCCAAAATGGTTAGATCAGATTCTGTTCAATACAGTCAGTTTTCAAAGAAACAAACCATTTACATTTCTAATATCTATCAAGCTATCTATCATCTGGCAAGAGGGGCTTCCTGAGAAAGCTGTTTGACCGAGCTGATGTGAGCTGTGACATGCCTGTGACACGCTACAGCACCACTCAGAGCTGGAAGCTGCGTTGCTGTATTGGATCGCTTGCTCTCTCCTGAAGCAGGTTTGAGCAGCAGCCACTGCCAGCCACTGCCCTGTGAAGATGTCCTCTGAGACACTAAACAAGTTCTTGAACAGTGATGAATGTTTTCTTTTTTTTCCAGTTTGACTCCAGCAGAAGTTTCTTTCCGTACTGTCTGGATTATTCCCTTGGCTGGAGCTATTACGTATTTAGGGCTCTCTTTGTTTAGTTCCCGTAGTCAAGGCCTGGTCAGTCAGTGAGCTTTGAATAAGCCCATCAGCATGTTTGATTCGCTGAAAAAAATAGTGGATTGATATGAAGCATTGAGTGTTACTGATGGTTTATGACAGTTTACTCAGAATCGTTGTATTAGTTTGGTTTCTTATTTGTAAATTTAATCTTTCTATCAGCATCCAATGCCATATTGCTTTCCTGCTTCTACCAGTGCTGTCTCCTTAATCCTCTGCACATTATCCTCTTTGGTCATGAAATTCAATTCCTTTCTGTTTCACAGGTTCAGAGTCAATGTCCAATTGTAAAGTGAACCATAAAAGCTCTGTGTTTATATTGTCTATTGATGTTGTGTAGCACCCTGGGATGCTTTCAAGAAAGGCACTTTCATAGCAGGCATTTGACTGATGGATTGAAAGCACCATCTCCCTTAAAAACTCTGGCTTGACATTTTATAATCTGGTTTTGTGGTTAACACATTTTCTATCCGAAGGCAGTTCAACCAGGAGACTGAGAATAAGGTTTTCATTAATGGAAGAATGAAGGTTTTGTAGATAACACTAATACAAGGTTCATATTATCACCCATCACATTAGCCAATAATTAGATCCCTGGGTGAATAGTAAGCAACCAGAGCAACAGGAAAAGAAAAGGAATTTGCAAAGATAGTTACTTGATAGCCAGGGCATTACCTGGTTCCTGATGAAGTCAATAGGGCTTTCAATTTGAATTCATGCTATACCATGTGAGCAAGTCTTGGATGCAGAGCTGTCAAAGAAAAGTCCTGATGTGAAGTGTCTGCGGATTTCTGCCCTTAATTAGGTATTGTCTGTACAATGCTTTGAAGAGGTAAAGTGCTAAGTAGAAATGCTAAGTGTTATTAATTAATTAAGCACTAATCCTCATGAACAAATAGCATGAGGTTAAATAATGAAATATAAGTATTGTTATTATTACAGCAATTGCTGTTTGGACTGCAAATTTTTAGATATTATGCCAAGGGAGAGAAGCTAGCTTGGAATTGTTAAAAGTGTAGCAAAACATAAGCTAGTTTCGGCTAAAGCCTAGAAGATGGCTTGTTTGCTACTGAGGGAGTTAATAAAGGTCTAGATAGAGAGCTGGATTTTGTCAGCTCTTCCATCCTTCACGTCTCCTTTATCTCTTATCCTTCCATTGAGGGGGCGTGTAATAAACAGTAATGACTGTTCTTCTCCTCTTGCATCTATGCCTAAGTCATGCTCAGATGGGCAGTTAACTAGAAGAGAGACTGGAATAACTGCAATAGAATCACTGTATCCCCATCCATGCTTATCTCCCTCTTAGCCTAATGTTTAAGCAATGGTGGTGAGTGCCATAATCAGAAGGAGGGACAGAGGTGAGCAGACTGGTAGTAAGACCACCACATAACTATTAGCAAGGACTAACTGAGCCAGAGGACATGTGCCTTCAGTGACACTCTACCTACTTTTGTGTCCGTGCTCAGTTTTGCCTTACTAGCACGTGCATCAATGGTAGCTCCTTCCTAGTCCCTCTCCTTTGTCTTCTCTTTCTTATGCTCTTCCCAAGCTGCTGTTGTCTTTCGGTGTCCTGTGTTGTTGCAGTCTGCAGTCTGTTGTGCTTTTTGAGAATCACAGAATCACATAATCACAGAATGGTAGGGGTTGGAAGGGACCTCCAGAGATCATCTTGTCCAACCCCCCTGCGTGAGCAGGCACACCTAGAGCCGGGGGCACAGGACCGTGTCCAGGCGGGGTTTGAATGTCTCCAGGGAAGGAGAATCCACAACCTCTCTGGGCAGCCTCTTCCACTGCTCTGGCACCCTCACAGGAAAGAAGTTTTTCCTCATATTTAAGGGGAACCTCCTGTGTTCCAACTTGTGACCGTTGCCCCTTGTCCTGTCATCGGGCACCATTGAAAAGAGTCCAGTCCCATCCTCCTGACACCCAGATACTTATAAGCATTGATAAGATCCCCCCTCAGTCTTCTCTTCTCCAGGCTGAACAAACCCAGGTCTCTCAGCCTTTCCTCATAAGGGAGATGCTCCAGCCCTTTGATAATCTTTGTGGCTCTCCACTGGACTTGTTCCAGCAGCTCCCTGTCCTTCTTGAACTGGGGGGCCCAGAACTGGACACAGTACTCCAAATGCAGCCTCACCAGGGCAGAGCAGAGGGGCAGGATGACCTCCCTCCACCTGCTGGCCACACTCCTTTTAATGCAGCCCAGGATACCATTGGCCTTCTTGGCCACGAGGGCACAGTGCTGGCTCAGGGTCACTTGCTGTCCACCAACACTCCCAGGTCCTTCTCAGCAGAGCCGCTTTCCAGCAGGTCAGCCCCCAACCTGTACCGGTGCCTGGGGTTGTTCCTCCCCAGGTGCAGGACCTTGCACTTGCTCTTGTTGAATTTCATGAGGTTCCCCTCGGCCCAGCTCTCCAGCCTGTCCAGGTCCCGTTGGATTAAACAGCAAAAATTCACATTCCTATGCTATGTGCCTTCACATACATTTCTGTACCTTCAATATCTTATGTCCATCTGTTTGCTGATTATCTTGGTATGACCCAGTCCTCCTGACTCTTGGAGTAAATTATTTTACCTTGCACTTTCATACCTTCCTATCCACATATAACTTCAAACTCCACTGATTTTAATTTAATCTAGAGGTTGAACACTGTCTCTTCAGAGGTCAAACGGAAGCCCATCACTGGAACAATGCAAAGAAGCATGTGGTGGTGCTGCTGCTAAAGATAGATACCTCCACCCACCCCCCCCAGTCCCCTTGCCCAAAAGCCTGGCTGGTAGGATGTGATAGGATCTGATAGGATCAGCTTGATAGACCAAACTCACTGTGACGGAAAATGGTGTAGCAGAATGAATCAGAGCGTTACATGATTGTGTGGATTAGTCACCAAGAAAACAATTCACTTACAAATGGACAATTTTTAAAGTTTACTAAAATAACAGTCAGGTCATCACTTTTTAAGATTAAGAATTTACTATTTTTTACATTACAAATACCATGTATACCGGGTTTCTGGCTCAGATTTTTTTTAGTATAATTTCAATCACATTAAGTGGGTGAGAGCCTCTTGTGTTATAGATAGCATTGCCTGGAGTTAAAGATCCAAACAGAAACATAGTCAAACACATAGTCATGATAAAAGGACAGTAAACTTAGTGAACTATTACAACAACTTGGTGAATTCTCCCTCATGAAAATTGTTTTAACTGTAATTGGAAATGCATTTGCAATCAATTGGAAATTGATTTAGTGAAGTCCCAAGGCAGGTGATTAGAGTGGATCACAGATCAGAGACACTGATGTTAGTGGTTAATGGTATATAGATTCCCCTGCCTTAAGGAAGATGTTCCTATTCCAGTGAACATGCAGTTATTTATGAAGAGTGTAGGAGCTCCACAAGAGTATCCTGTAAGCCAGTGGTTTGGGCACCAAGCCACGCTGCAAAGGCTGCCTGAATAGGACTGGAACATGTGTCTTCCCTAAGGGGAGGAAGTGCTGTGATGATCTTGCCATTTTGCTGGGAGCTGTGTCTTATGCCTATGAATAACTCTGGTTTCACTGAAAGTAGGATCTTCTCAGAGCAAAGCTCTGATTTTAATGTGCTGATGCTTCCTGAGGAAAACCAGTTTTGTCCACTTGGGGCCAGCTCTACTTCTCCAGTTTTCAACAGGATCAGACTGGTCTGCAACAGCAAAATGGACTGGTGAAATGCAGAGGTTACTTATGTACCTTATCTTGCATACACTTAAGTGTAGATGAGAGCTAGACATAGTGAAATTTAGAAAGTATCACTACTTTGTCTTGAACCTGTTCATTCTTAATGTTATTTTCTAAGTGTTCCTAAATCCTTTAGGCCATATTCAGTCTTCTTACATTAGCACACAAAGCATTTTAGATGACTCTTACTGCATATGAAGTTGGATCCTCCTGGATCCTTTATTATTTAGGGCTTCCATACTTTGGTTTCTTATGCAGCCACTGGAAAGAAGTAATTGCAATGCATACATTAGACATCTCTTGGAGGTATCACCATTGCTTCCCACCACTGACTATACTGGAGCCCAAGTCTGCCAGATAATCAGTTGATGCAGCTTTTGAAGGCTTTCTTGCATCTGGACAGCCTCAGGTCGTACCTAAGCTGGCAGATGTGGCAGCACTTCTGAGCTCCTGGGTCTGCCTTCTTCTTCTGGCTTCTCCCAAACTGCTACCAGGAAGGAATCAGCCTCTTCATCCCACGCCACACACACAGAGCTATACTTTGATTCTGCAGCCAGAAGAGCTAAGATACAAGCAGAAGAAAGCCAGGGTGTGCTCTGACCAGATGCTAAACTGAACTATAGGGGTGTCGGGACCTCTGACTTTCTGCACCTACCACCCCACTGAATCTGGATGCAATCTGCATCTGTCTCTAGTGCCATGGTGGGTGATCTCAAAAGGGCCCAGAGAGTTTAGGGAGGCATAAGAAATAACATCAAGAAGAAAAAGAGGAAAAGAAACAATGTACTGTGAGGGAGACTAAAACTTTAGTCTGTTTCAGAAGTAGGTGGACAGAATACAGACAGTTCTCCTTATTTTCATCTCTCTGTGGAATCCTTTACTAATCCCTCCCTACAATTGATTTTGGTGGGGCTCAAACACCTAGCTCAGGGGATGATTTAACCCCTCTTATTTTGGATACCTGGCTAGAACGGTCCCCCCCACTGCTGCATCACAACACGGAGCTGCTTCTTGACTCTGCAGTCACCTTCCTTTGACAACACTGCATTTGCAGTGCAGGCTTTTCTCTTTGATAAAAGCAATTAAAATGATTAATCTGATTAAACACTGTCCAAATGCTAATTTTTTCTGATTATAGGAAAAGACAAAGGGTGATAAAATAGCTTGCTGGATTTCATGGAAACGGTCTCTCTCTGTGGTGTGAGTTCAGAATTTTGAGTTTTGTCCAAAAACAAGGCAATGAATGAATTTGCTTCAGAGCTCACTTTCTGTCAAAAGGCCAAGCTGACTTGGGGAAGAGGGTGGAGTTGCCTGTTCAGACAGGATTTTTTTAGGTTTTGCCCTTTACCTCTGGAGCCAGAGGTCTGGCTCTCATCCAGCTGTACAAAAAAGAAGATTATGGTATTTTCTAGGTAATTTTAAAGAGCAAAACCAAAGTGAAATCAGGTGGCTTGAAATCAGCCCCAAGTTCTTCGCATTAAATGTTTCTCATGATTTTGGTTTTCGGTGTAGCCATACTTGAAAAGTGATAGGAAAATATTCGTCAGCTGGCCAACATATTTCATTTACTCATGTGAACCATGCTTCTACTTTGTGAAATGCTTCATGAAGAATGGCACACACACACACATAAAAATAAAAGTAATCTAAAATGCCGAGCTGTTCTGAAAAACTCAGTGGGCCAAACTCTATTTCAGAAAACCCTAACATAAATCTAGCTGTGGCCAGTGAAAGTTTTATTTGCACATGGAAAGCAGAACTGCATTTTAGGAGCGCATATAATCTGTACAAAACAAAGTCATGATTCCTTTTTCCCCTGAAATCAAAATGCAAACCTCCCACTGACTGTTCTGTTGCAGAATTATTCTGGAGGATGGGACTCGTATGTAATAGTGAAACATTTCAGGAAAATTATCAATATGTAAAGCCCAGGACTTCTTCCCTAATGGAAATTTTCTCCCACCTGCTTCATGCAGCCGTCCTTTCTCTGCTATGTGAAAGACTTTTGTTATCAGTAAAAAAAGGAACTGTATTCAAAATCCTACAAGATGGAGTCCTCTTCAGTAATAATTAGCCTCAAAATCATTGCTTGCTGACCCATGAACGCTTTGCGGCATCCTGGTGGCAGCAGCTACAAATACTTGACTATTCAGCAGACAGTGCTGTAATATCAGGCCGTGTCAGCTGTCCTGCAATGTTCCTGAAGCTCCTGCCTGCACATCCTGGCAGCTGGAACTGCAGCAGCAGAGTTGCTTGAAAGCCTGTTAATTCGCCGAGTCCACATGCAATACTGGGCTGTGACGAAGCAGCATTTTCCATTAAAAAGAAAAACTGAATTTTCAGGGGCCTCATACTGAATGTTCCCATCAGAGTCACAGGGGTGGGAAACAACACCTTGAAACCAAAGCTACATTATTCCACTCCCCTCCTTGCCTCACAGTTTGAGCTAAACTACCTGTCTTTAAGAACTTGAGGCCTGAAGCAGGGAGACCAGTCCCACTGACTCCAACAGGAGCAGGCCTAGGATGTAAGTGCATGCCGCTGCCTCTCCTGCATGACAGAACACTAGCACAGTGTTCCAGCTTCTCCCAGATCATCCCATTCACTCTCCAGCTCTGCCTCCTGATCCCACCTATGTGGGATATAAACAGGGAGTGACAACTCAGCCCTTCTTCAGTGTTTCCTCTGACCAGGATTTTGCAATTCTTCCATCAGTCTGGCAAAACCATACCTGGCTCATATTTCTCAAGTTCCCCAAGTGCTTCTCTGAAAAAAATCCAGGAATATAATAATGTAAAGGTGGCAGTATGAAGAAATTGTTATCAGTTTGCTAGGCAGGGACAGTAAGACCTTCTATAGTGTTTTGAGCTTCTTAAAAGAAGAAATTGAGCCATCTTTAGAAGTTGGTAGAAATTCCAAAAGAAAATGATAGTATTTCTAAAGAAATCTCATGACTGAAATGCATAGTTAGTAGGATAGGAAGAAGTGCTGGCTTGCTTAAAGCATGTTTTAAATAAAAGGTGGAAAACTTGATTAACATTTAGCAATGAAGTCAGCAGTCTGAGGAAATACAGAATAAATGGCAAATATCTGTACAGGCTTCTTCACTGTTGCCATCCACACTGCATCCGGCTTGATGTGGGCGAGTGGAGCAGAAGGTATTAAACCTCAAGCAGTGGAAACCTGTAGGTACAACTTTTGCAAGTATGGAGTAAGAGGGACTCCAGACTGGGAATGAAACTGGATGATCTAAAACACAGAAACAAGCATACACCCACCTGGCCACTAGGAACTGGGGAGAAAAGTGAGCTGGAAACACTGTCCTCCCTGGTGCCTCACTATAACCCAGTCTGCATATTAGCTTCTTCATAAAATCTTTCTTAAGCCTGTTTTGTAGAGTTTCAAGGCCTTACCTACCTTCTGATGTTTGTAAAGTTCATCCATGGCAAGCAGATATCTTATCATTAATTCATTTAAATTTACCTTAGACATCAAGTAATACACATTTATATCAAACTCACTGAAAATAGTTCCTCAGCTAATACGCAGTGGTGAAGAGGAACACCATACTTTCTGCTTTTTTCTTCTCAAAATAAAAAGGTGCTTTTTCCATTAAGTGGAAAGGCAGGGTAGAAGAGAGCTGGAAGTCTGAAGAGAACAATTGAAGTCTAGCAGCACAGCCTGAAGGTGTCGCATCTCTGCAGAGGACTTAAAACAGTTAAGGAGGATTAACCAAATAAGCAGTTTACCTGTCAGTATAGCTTCCAGACTATCTCCACAGACCCCTAAAGCTCTGCTGTCTGATTTTCTGACACTCCTGAAAGTCAGGTGATGTCTGACTTCCCAAGGTCTTCTATTTTTTTTTCTCCATGCCACAGTATTAGACATTAAGATCAGTTCTCATTAAAACTGCCTGTGCCAATCATCAAACCTTTTTCCTTTGCTTCCTTCTTCTATGCTCACCCGTGACACTTTGACTTTGAAGAAAACCACAAAAATGTAATCATCATGTTATCTCCAGACTTGGTCTGCTCTCATAGCCCCTTTCCTTTCCGTCTCACCCTTGTCCCCTCCTCCATCTGTAATAATTCCCACATGTTTATGCAAAAATATTGGACTTTCTTTTATTATTGGCAATTAAGAGAGGCAACAGTTTCAGCATCTCGGCAAGAACAATCATTTCTGAAAGTGAACAGTTTTCTGCCTTGACTGTCTGCAACTTTCAGGATGCTAAAAACCAATCAGCCTAGTAACACTACAGTACTTAAAACAGGACTGTGAATACTGTGGGGATCATTTCCACTCTCATTTCTTGCCCCCTTTTGCTACTGAATCTAAAAATGAAGCCTGTTCCCTTGCCCAAAAATGCAGTTTAGACTTGATTTAGTGCCCTAATAATCATCTGACAGGGAGATGACCTGACATGTACGTAGGTCATAGCCCAGTGAAATGTCCATTGAGC
Organism: Anhinga rufa; assembly: GCA_013400875.1. Classification (NCBI taxonomy): domain Eukaryota; kingdom Metazoa; phylum Chordata; class Aves; order Suliformes; family Anhingidae; genus Anhinga; species Anhinga rufa. The sequence continues at coordinate 4,251 of VZTV01081859.1, read as the reverse complement.
CCCAGAGGCTTACCTGTGATTTGGCACTGAATCTGACTGCCAGAAGGAATTTAAAGACAGATAAAGGAGCTATTATTCACGAACTCAATTTAGGGCACCTCAGTTAGCCAGTGATATTGGGTGGCTCAAGCTGAAGAGTGTAAACATCCCCCTTTTGCTTTCCCATTGCCATCCTTGAAGGTCTGGCTAGTCCTGGAAAAGGTGGAGCAGACTGCAAGTTGTGAGTTGTATAGTATCAGGGTCTGTGGGATAATGATACCCTTCAGGGAGAAGGCAGACAGGCTTTGCTGAGCCATCAGGGATGTACCTGTAAGCCGTGCCTCTAATTTATGGCATCTTGTAACTGTTCCTGGGGTCACTGTAGCTTTTAAAAGCTAGCATAAGTCGTGTCCCACAAGTATAATATTAAAGCAGAAGTTATTGGATTATCCTAAATTATCATAACTATTAGAACACAGATTTGGGAGAAACATGGCAGTCCAGAACTGGCAAAATTCCCATGGAGATCAATCAGTCTGAATAAAAACCAGGGCCTCTTTGACTCCATACAAATGGAGAACATGAAGGCTTACAAGAGCAGTAGAGCCTTATGCATGGCAGAGGACTTACTCCCCACCACAAGAGGTATGCACAAGTAACCCCAAGCAGCTAACATTTGGTGACCCAGGAAGGAGACTGTTGAAGGAGGAAAGGTCAAAACCAGGGTAAAGCTAATTTGAGGAGTATTTGCCTCAAAATTCCCAGTGGCTTTTAGTTTCTGCTTATACTGTCTGCGTCTTTTGGGTTGGCCTGGCTAACTAGCAGGGTTGGAAAGGAAAAGATGAGCCTGGATTCAGCAAAGTAGTAAGATGTCTCTCTCAAGGTGGAGAAGACTGGGCCTAGCATCTAGGGTCCACAAAACAGTGAAAGAGCTTGGATCCTAACCTGAGTGGAAGCCCCACCAGCTGTGCCCTGTCCCAGTTTCTTCTGCATCCCTCTGGTTATCAGTGTGACACCGTAACACTTGCCTTAAATAAGGACAGCAGAGTTTCTCTGTCTCTCTGTGTTATCTATGCCAGAAGAGATATCTTCCTTTGTCACCATTTTGTAGGGTTTTTTGTTTTTTTTAATGAATAAAGGCTATTTTTACAATATTTGCTCCCATAGGAGCCAAATTCATAGAATCATAGAATGGCTTGGGTTGGAAGGGACCTTAAAGACCATCTCATTCCAATCCCCTATTCCCTGGTTTATTCAAGGGCCAGGCACAAGAGCAGCTACTCTGCTCAGGACCACTCTGGCTCTGCTCTTTCCAAGCGCCTGAGAGCCGGAGCTTGAGCCTAAACAAACACATCAGCTTGTTCGGAAAGTTTCTATGCCAAGGACTAATGAATCTGTCATATTTGCTGCACACCTAGAAAAATCAAATTATCTTGCATCAACTTACACACAGCACAACACTCATGGCTGTCGTTAATACAGTGTGAGCCAGAAGTAGGGGCTTGACCTGTTGTCTTAGAACAGAAGACAACGGAGTAGAAAGAAAGAAGGGGAGACAACAGGGTCTGTGGTGTCACCATACATCTGTGCTGCTGAAGGTACAGTCTAGGGAAGTACCTTTAGGTGGAGCTGACACCCACAGAAATTGTGCCAACGTGTAAAACGCTCCTTTCATGAAAAGGCAAAGCCAATAGCTTTTTCCATGGCTTTTCAGAAGTCAGATGCTAGTTAAAACCTGTGGATATGTATACGTTCCTTTATATGGATAATTAGCTACTTTATGTGTGGCGCCTCCTGGATTAAAGAAAATTCTTCTATGCAAATAAGAAGTGGAATAGACTGGTCAAATTTATATGTGGAAAAAAAGACTTCTTTTATATAAATATGTAATATTTATTTAGGTGAGTTTCTTATTTCATAGACAAGTGCTAATTCCTAGACAGCTCCCATGTATTTAAAATGTTCATCCTGCATTGTTCTTTTAAACAATTCCCATATACAAACACTGAGGATGAACAATAGATTTTGACGACATGCTTAAATAAATGAGACAAAACCATGGGTTGTGGAGTTGGCTTTTTCGCTTTTTCCACTAAATGCTCAAATCCTGTCCTATTGAAATCAAGGGCAAAACTCCATTGATTCAGAAGGGCCACATTTTCACTGCAAACTCTCTTTTACAGTAATAAGTAGGTTTGGCCCAAGTTTGTCTGAAGATACTGCTTTAAACTATTTCTATTGAATAACAGAGTGGGTTGATATTTAAGAATGAAAGCTCATCAAGTTTAAATTTCAGTTGTTTTATAATAATAGCCATATGTTAGTTATAGATTGTGTAAGTCTGAAGTTTTGGTAATTTAAAACTGCTTTAAAGTGACCTTTACATGGTTCCACATTTCAACATTTTCTAAAAGTGGTTGGTATTGGTCCTTACTCGTAAATCCTTGCATTAAAAGAATGTGCAGGCCTGGGCCTTTAGTTAACGGGCTTACAGTAAGGAAGTCCTGCAAACATTTATATACACACTTAACCTTACAAATCGAGTGTCACAATGAAATCAACACAACTGCTCTCAGTGGGCAAAATCAGACCAGAACAAAAGCTCAGCTTTTAAGAAAGGTCACTCGCTCTTACGGTTGAAGACAGGATGCTAAGCAAGAGGGACCTCCAGCCTGACCTGATGCGGTCATTACCTTCTTCTCTGGTTAAATGGTGCAAGTCAACCAGACATAGTATGGGAAATATTTTTTCTTTCCGCTGGAGGCCAGTCAGGCTGGGAGGACAGAGGTACTGGGGGCGCTATGAAGGCTGTAGCTCAGCTCCACTGCCACTGCCTGGTGGTGCCATATGATTTCTCTGTTTTCCCAATCACACTGCAGTTGATCTTGCCTTTTGCTTGGGCTGCTCACGTGGCTGCAATTTCGTACTTTCTTACAGTGCTCCGCTCCCTGCTCATCTCTATTCATTTGTGTGTCATTCCTTGTATATCCGAGATCTTTCTCAAAAGCCGTATTATTCCTGTTGTCCAGATTTTCCCTCTGACTTCCTATCTGACTGAGTATTTCCACTGTTATGGTAAAGGTAATACACACTGCACATCTGCTGTGCTTTTCACCTCCAATACCAGCACTCCGAAAAGTGTTTTTATTTTGCTAACAGGGAAACTGAGGCATGTCAGCTAAAGCTATTTCCCAGAGATTGTACAGGGTGTGAACAGCAAGATGCAGACTAGAACCACATCTCCTGACCTTTCCTTCTAATCCTTTGGTCTTTAGGCATGAATTGGAAAATAAACTGGCAGAACTAAAAGAAGCATAAAAGTGTCACACTCAAAATAAGATCAAAACAAATTTTGATGGTAAAAAGGAAATGCTGACTGAAATCTGCCCTGGATTGACTGATGCCTTAATAGTCCTCTTAATTCTGTGGAATCTTGTTACTTCTCCCATGACGTTAAATGTTGAAGTGCTATATGTGCAGCACATTTCCCATGAATAAGAAAAACACCAGCCACCTAGCAGTTGACCAGATTTCCTTTCCCTTCGCTGTACTCTTGTGTTCAGTGCCCATTTTTCCAGCATTTAGATGGTTGATGTATTTGAACCTAAATTAGATATTTTCAGTGAAAATACACGATACGGCAATAGACAGTGGATCCGTATGGCCCACTCTAAATACTATTTCCTGGCTAACAGCTGAAGAGATTAACTTTGAAATTTCCTACTAAAGACCTCTGCCTCTTCAAAAACGTGGTCCTCATTTGGCCCTCAACCCTGCAAAGGCTTTAGCACAGGCATGTAAGTAATTCCATTAACATGTGTAAGTAACTCCACTGGTACTGATAATATACTAAGCAGATATATATGTTTGGAGAACAAGACCTTGTTTAGGTAAGAAAATAGTTTTGTAAATTTTTTTCTTTTCTTTTGCAAAACTCCAGCTTTGGAAAAGAAAGAAAAACGTTATAGAAATTAGAGGTAACAAGCTCAAGCTCTAATTCCATTTTGTTGTCACACAAAACGAGATGCTTTCCCTTCTTAGGAAACGCACAAAAACATCAGGCCAGTTATGAAAATGTGGGTCCTGATCCTGTAATCATCCAAAGTGGTTTTCATTCATTCAATTATGGGAAAAACTGGCCTATAGAACCCGATACCCTTTGTATCTGCGGTCTTTTTTCAAAGGACAAAGTCGTGTAGTTAAACCCCGGGTGCTTTTTATCGTTTTTACCTGCGATGAGCCGCAGCACATCTCAATTACTGACAGAGCAGC